>CAJNDV010035774.1:61432-118090 GCA_905221635.1 Symbiodinium sp. CCMP2456
ACGACTACTACTACTACCACCACCACCACCACCACTGCTTACTGCTTACTGCTTACTGCTTACTGCTACTGCTACTGCCACTGCTACTGCCACTGCCACTGCCACTGCCACTGCCACTGCCACTGCCACCGCCACTGCCACTGCCACCACCCACACCGCCGCCACCTCCACCGCCACCACCACCGCCACCGCTACCGCCACCGCCACCGCCACCACCAACACCACCACCACCAGCAGCAGCAGCAGCAGCAGCAGCAGACGCATAGTTCTCAGCAGCGGTACGTACCACCACCCGCCTGGGCGGGGATGTACCACCACTCAGCCCCATGCAGGGAACATACATCACTGAAGCCACAAAAGGCAGCATTTTCAACAGAGTCTGCTTCCCCTCTGAACACCGCCATTGGGACTGTAGGAATAACGTGATTTTAAACGAGACGGTGCACCTGGCCATAGTTGGAGCTGCTCTGGGAAACAGAACGCAAACCAGATTAACAAAGATTCCTAAATCAGTTCTCGCTGCAAATCAGGTCTCCGACGATGGGAGGCGCGTGGTGCAGATTTGGCTTTCACAGGCTCGGCAAGATTTGCAAGCCTATCTCAGGTTCTGACCACCTCGACGACTTGAAATGCGAGTCGGATGCCTCGATGGAGCAAGTGTCTAGTCTCGGCACAGTCTGCAGACCCTCATGTGGCGAGGCGCTATTGGACTGGGCTGCATTCTTATCGCTTGAGCCGCTCAGACACAAGCAGAGGGTTCCACCACCACTGATCAGCCTTCTGGCTTGTCCTACAGAGGTAGTGGTAGTGGACATGCGATGCCAAATTTCATGCAGTACACGCCTTTTGAAGGCAAGCTTTGTTTGGAGATGGTCGCAAAGGAGATGCATCTGCTAGATTCTGAGTTCTTGCCTTGCCTGAAGACTCGATCTGAACAACATTCCGTTTGCGGTCTTGTGCCGTTGATGGCTTGTGGCGAAGGCGATACGGAGCTGCACCCAACCTGACCTTTCATAGCTTCAACCCTGGAACGGTTGGGAGCCCCATCCGACCGACGACAACACACGTGCTGGTGGTCGTGCACAGAGGGCGCAAAGTCGGACTCCGAGGCGGACACAAAGCTCATGCGTCAAGGGACTGTCTACGGCGTGATGCCCTCGCTTGGTGTCTCCACTGCGAATCTCTGTGCAATCTGGCACTAAAGGCTGGCAAGAAGATGGGCCGCGGCCGCAAAATAGTCAAGACAGAACAGCCGAGTCCCTGCCTCAGCGTGACAATGAATCGATGGAGTACCGCGCCGCTCTTAGAGAGTTGCTTGAGCAAGATGCCATTTCTGAAACTACCCTTGCTGGGAAGCTGGGCTGGACGGTTGCCCTGTGTTTCATGATTTTCGAAGTCATTGGACAACCGTTGTTTTTTACTCGAGATGCAGCCCGGACCTGAAACCTCATAACTGTTACCAGTTCATGTTGTGTGCTTTGTTGATTATCCTTTGCGCGCACTGCGGTTCCTGGACTCCGAGCATTTGGACGTCTTCGCAGAAGTTTCCGTGTCTCGAGCTGGAGCTCAAAGAGCGTGCAACAATGAATTGAAAGCCAGTTCGAGCTTAATGCGAGTTAGAAAGTTGAACGGCGCAGCAATAAGATGGACACTATGAGAACGGGAACTCCATCATCATCATCATCATCATCATCATCAGCATCATCATCACCATCATCATCACCATCATCACCGTCATCACCATCATCGTCTTCATCATCATCATCATCATCATCATCATTATCATCATCATCATCATCGTCACCATCATCACCATCATCACCGTCATCATCATCATCATCACCAGCATCACCAGCATCACCAGCATCAGCATCAGCATCAGCATCAGCATCAGCATCATTTTCGTCTTCATCTTTATCATCGTCATCATCATCAGGATCATCCTCATCATCATCCTCATCGTCATTGTCACCAACATCAGAATCATCATCATCTTCTTCGTCATCATCATCACCATCATCATCATCACCATCACCATCATCATCGTCTTCGTCACGTTCATGACATTCACCACTTTCACCACCACCACCACCATCATCATCATCATGATCGTTAGCGGCATGGATTAATTGTCCGCGACATTATGTCGTCTTCGCGTACTTGTGCCTGCGCCTGAAAGTTGAAATTGAAAACCAACCTGTGTTAGAGCTCTCAGATATGCAGGATAAAGACCGCAAGAGAAGCAGAACACATGACCTATTACTTGAGCCAGATGCCCTGTGAAACTCGCCTAGAAACCTGGAATGCCAAGTGCTGACTCAAAGACGCAACGGCCCAACTCTGCGAATTAACATCTCTTTTGGTCTGTGGCATTTGGTATGAAGTAATGTCGGACCGCTTTGAAGATGGTGGTGACATGCTCTTTCTTGTCTAAACGGCTGGTAGTGGTTTCTTGCTTGACTCTCCACGGCCGCGGCCTTCGCCAAATCCCGAGCAAGGAGGAGTCGCATCAGGAACACGATTGGTTCAAAACATTCCATCTTGTTTGGCCTGTCAAGCTATGGATTGAGATTTCCGAGGGCAGGACTCGCCCATGGAAAAGACGAGGGCATCGCTTTTATGGAGGTTTCTGACCGCGGGCTTCTGGACAGGTCCAGACTGACAGTTGGCGGTGATCGAAGTTTGATCTCTTGAACCCGCAGCCCCGCACGAGTTGAATGGCACGCTGAGCACTTGCTTGACTAGTCGTGAACATTCTCCCAAGCACTGGAATGTGCTCTCTCCGAGCACACCTCCTGTGATCTTGGGATCCCCGGATACAGGGTTCCGCTCGTATTTTGTTGCACAACCTCTCTGGTAAACGTGTTTTATTGCCTGAGCACAGGGGTGCAGGCCGCTGTTTGGAAGGTGATATGGCCAGAACATCGTCAGCTTCTACAATTAGGACTGAAGTTCCTTGGAATGAGTGGCAGTTAGAACATTCTCCTTCGTGGTCTTTCTGTGATTCCGTAGTGAGGCTGGCCTGTGAACTATCTGTGATTATTCTGTGATGCCATGCATGTGTGTTTGTTCAGTCTGTGACTTTCCCGTGAAGAAACCCTATCTGCTACGACGACCTGGTCCTGCTCACAGCCAGCGTCATAGGAAAATCACAAGGAAGATCACAACGAAATCGCATACACAGACTACTCGCAACACTGCATTTTACACGGCGTAAGGTTGTCCTTCAGCAATCGCAGGAAACGATTGGGCGCCAGGATTCGCCATGTCCGGGTGGTCCATACTGCCTCATATTGAAAGAATTCTTGTTTGCGGCACGTGGCGCCAGAGTTTTCGGAAGTGGACTCTGCAAACAAAGCTTTACGAGGATGCTGGCCAATTAAAGTGGGGTGCAAACGGAACAGGCTCAGTGGACGACTCACTCGAAAACTGATTCGCTTTGTAGATGTATATAGGACTTCGGACAGCATGGAACCATGAATGGGAAAATCTGTATTTGTGATTGGCTGTGGTTCGGGGTGCGATTGCTGCGGCCACCTCTGTGAAATCCTTATCAAGATCTTGTGGTGTTGCTGCGAGTGTCTAGCGAGGGACGCAGCATTGCTTAACATTGCAAAAGCCATGATCTGCGGCCAGCATGTTGGTTGCCCGAAACGTCTCCAAGATTATCTTCCAGCACCGCGAGTTCGGAAAGCAGCTTACTTCGCAATGGTCGATGACAAGTACCAGCGTGAGAGCCAGGATCTTGGCTTTCATGTCAACATTGACGTGGCACGGAACTCTCAACAAAGGGGTATGCCTGTGTTGCAGAAAGCACAGGCGGTCACTTTGTCGGCGACGCAGAGAAGATGCCACAGGCCACCAACCTGGCTTCCTGATGAGAGACTGTCATACTCTCATGCACCAAGATACGGCCCATGAAACTGTTTCTAGGTCATTCAAGATGCCGCAGCTCGCGAGAAGCTGTGGCAGGACTGCTCTTCGTGCCTCGATTTGCCTGATTGAGGACCAACTCTTTCTGCCTCCATGGCCGGTGTCCCATCAGAGCTGGTGAGGAGTTTGTCGAGCTGACGGGGGCGCAGTGGCCTGAAGCGAGGGCCAAAGTAAGAACCGAGGAGGAAGGCGTTCTCCTTGCGTAATGCAAAAGAGACAGGGAGCTTTGCTGAAACGTTTCGCCGCAAGCTCAGCAGTTCAGCCTTGCTTCCATCGTGCAGTGCTCGTCCTTCCGAAGCTCTTTCAAGAGCAACATGCGTCATCATGAAACTACAGGAGTCACCTTGTGCAGAGTTTGTGCAGAGTCTGTGCAGTTCCCACATGCAAAGTTTCGCACTTTGTATGCGCACCAACCACCCCGAATTCACCCCTGGTTCCAGTGTCATCACCATTCATAAAGTCCTACAGAAAGAGCAGCCACCGTAGAGCACCATGTCGGGCTACGCGCAACCGCGTTCGCTGCCATTGGGGCCTACACTTCCTTTGCCTTTCGAAAAGGATTCCGCCAAGTGAAGCTACCCTTGCTACTGGAGTGAAGATATTTCGTGTGATGCAAGCAAGGACTCTCCATCGCAGCGACGAATACCAGAGGCAGTCTGTACGTGATGTAGGAAGTTGTCGTGATTCAGGGCTACTCCGTCCCGTATTCTCAGGCCCCGATGCTCCCGGAGGCTTCACCTCTCGGGGGCTTGATCTGTCCTTTAGGACCCAATGCGCCGCGAGCTCGCTGCTTTTTTTCACATGGGAGGACGCGTTTCAGCTTCTGTCCTGGAACAGCGGTTTGACTGAGGTCGCCAACTCTCACGACGCCTCAGTGCGGCGACTCACCCAAAGGTGGGCGGAAAGCTCGAAGTCACGAACTTCAAGCAGCATGTGTCGGACATTCAGGTTTTGGAGACGTCAGCAAGCAAAGCAAGCTAGGGGCCTTGAGCTCCTGTCTCAGCGTTGGGTTTCTGCCTGGAGAGGGGCTTCCCAGTTTGCTGTGAGGTGACATGAATGAATGGGCCTGGGAGATGGGCAGTCAATGCAGCCCAGAGCTGAGCTGGCTGAGCTGCAGTCAACTAGCATGCGGTCGGCTTCTCTCATGTGAGAGTCCAGGCGTGCCGTCTGCATGGTCCAAGCCCAGCACTGTCCACAGCAGCATCAGCAAGCTTAGCACTGTGTGTAACTCAGCTTCCCTCGTGTCGTAGATGGGTTCCACACAGATTCGCGGCCTTAAGGCCACCGGTGAGGGTCTTATCCCCGGCCTGGTGGATGGCCAGAGGCTCTCTTCCGTCAAGCCCTGTGCTGCCGGGGCTCTGAGCATTCCGGCGGTAAGACGGCTTGTGCTTTTTGACATGAATTGTTCATGCAGCGCATGTCGCTGGCCTGTCGAATTCGCACCAACTGTGGCATGTCCCCTCGAGGTTCCTACCTCGGGTGGCAAGGTGGTCGTAAGCCTGCGCAAGGAGGCGCGTGTGTGATCACACTGCCATGCCGATCATGCCGAATGCTGAGGTGGTACACTGCTAGCAATGCGAGTCTCGTGTGATGTTCAGGTGCCTCAGGGCTTCTGGGACAGTCACGGGCTTATGCTTTGAAGCTTTCAAGGATCTTAGCCCATGTGGATGTGGGCCGAGGATTGGGCATCGTCCTTGTCAATGGCCCTGTACAGAAAAAGCTGGTGTCTGTCACCCAGATGGCCAACATGGGAGCAAGTTATGCGCTTGGGTGCCAGAAGAACGGTTTGCAACAGATTCCTCAGGCCGACAGGTGTCAAGAAGGGCAAGAAGCTGTGCGTGGAGGCAGCTGAGGACCAGCATCGAAACAGGTCAGAACGGAACTGTGCAGGTTCCAGCTGGAATGGAATCTGGAGACTACGACGTGCGCTTGGCATTTGGTGAGAAAATCATCCATGGATCGACCCCCAGCCAGCACACAGGGAACTCAAAGTGCTATAGTGTTCTATGCACTGAGACAGTACCAAAGCTTAGCTGTCTACTGAGGTGCCATACCCCTGGCAGTGAGAGATGGAGATGAGGAGGTTCCTGCAGATGCCAGTAGCGTGTACATCCGTTTGGTACCTCGACATGGCAGTGGAAGGAGGCAGACGAGGATCTAGACGACTGAGCAATGGCGACAGCCATGCGAAGTTCAGCAGTGCAAGTGCTTTGCAGATGGATTCTCGCTGTCACAGACGGATGCCGTTGCTTCGTATTCTAACCACTAGTCCTACAGGAGCACTGCATCCTCTGCAGGGCTCGGGTTCACGGCACTACGTTGCTTTTCTAGAGTTTGCTCCAGCCTGCTTGCATGCTCCTCGAAAAAACGATGCACCTGAGCAGCCTCGTCTCTCCAGGCTCCTTTTGGTTTGCAGCTGCAGCAGCAATTTTCAGAAGCAGGTTTCACAGATCGAAATTAAAATTAGTCAGTGGTGAGAATCTCACCACTTGTTCCTACCCGTCGTGCTGCACCATGCATCTGAACCAATAAAATGACACGTGGTGTCTCGATTCTTGATGTGTGCACCACCCGTGCGGCTTGCACTCTTTGATTCGGACGGGATGAGTTTGTTCGGTGCAGGCTACACTTTGGCTCCAGAAGGTGGAGTCTTTAGCCAATCTTTTCTCCCTGGGGCTGGACCGTTGCCTTCCCGGTCTGGTCCTTGCACCGAGCAGAAAGCAGGGACGCCATTGCTGTCACTCATGCTTTGCTTACTGTTTGGATGTGGTTCTGTTCAAGGAATGGCAGACTGAATTCAGTAAGGCATCTTGCTAGATTTTTCGTTGGCCTACAGCTTTGGAAGGTGTTGATGGATCGCACTGCATCGGCCGAGCTCCGTCCTCAGACTGTGTGCTAGGTTACAGTTGCAGAAGCTGGGGAGGGCCTGTTTTTTGGTAGGAAAGGCCCACACTTGGCGGACAGACTCACGGAGCAGAAACGCGATTTTCGAAATGCAGAACAGTAAGAACCTGATAAGTATCTGTTTCTCAACAGTGCGTTTAGAGTAACGCTGTAATCCTAACTACTCCTAACTTAGGAGCAAAATCAGGGGATCAATAGGGTTTGAGGACCTTCAGGAAATCATAGGAAGGTGCGCCGGGACAGCCTTTCATGCTCGAAAGGATGATACGAGCATTTCAATGAGCCATGTGTTGGAAGAGGGAGCCCGGGTAGCTTCCCAGCAGAGCTGACCTTTTCGTCACAACAACCAGCTACGTGACGTGCATTCAAGAGACGGGACTCTCTGGTCACCACTGTTCAGATGGACTCTGAGTGCCAACAGCGTGGACGGTCAGAAGCTTGACGAGGAGTCCGCAACTGCACCGAATAAGTGCAGAAAGCGTCGCCACGTTGTGGTATTTCTAAAACTTCGACTCCCAAGTGTTTTCTTCGAACATGTCACAAGTTGGGGGAACTATGTCCCGCTTGGTGTAGAGTGGAACAAGACATGGATATCGTAGAGTAGACGAACCTCAAAGGCCCACGCACTTTACAAGTTTCTGGGACGCAAAAGCCGGTCCCCATGGCTGGGTCCAATCTCCAAAGACTCTGGCACCCTGGCCTGGAGAGGAGGGGCAGGGGCGAGGCCCAAACAAAATGAAATAACACATTGCTTGTTTTTGTTCTCCGCCTTCCCCGAGCCCTCCTTCAACTCAAGACAGAAAAGGGGATGCACGCAAGTCTCGGCCTTATCATTTCATTCACAACCCTCGCAGACATGCTAAGGTTGTCCTTCTACGAATTACATTGCATTGTACCCACCCGTGTTGTATATGTATATGTGCATACTTCTGTCTCCGTGTGTATATACATCTATGAACTCAAGGGACAGAACGTTGCACATGTATTTGGATATGTGTGTGTATATATATATATCTATACATATATATATATATATATATGAGGCCTATGTTTTTGCACACGGCACTTTCGCATACCTTTCGGTATTTGTCATTTTGGATTTTTTGGATTGCTTTGCATGCTCCCCGGCAGGCACCCATGGTAGGCCGCTCTCTATACATAATCGTCTACATGTGCATACATACCTACATATATACTTGAATACTTAACACATACATGCATGTATAAACACATAGGCAGTATACCAGCAGCTAATGTTATACCCTCACATGAACTTCAAGCCTGTATGCTCGGGTGCACTCATATGCATGAGTTCTTGTTTATGTATGTAATTGGTAGATTTTGGCGTTTGAGAGTACTTATATATTCACTAAACTTCGAATCCATCAACATGTCTTGAATGAAACATATACAACAATGATATCCGTGCAGATACACTGATGATATACTGACAGCTATGCCACCAACTTGAGACATACATAAACACATAAAATACAGTGGGGCAATGGGGTTCATTGAACGGTTTGGGAACCGACCCTTTAGCCCCTTCCAGCACGATCGGAACATTTGTTTCGTTGTGTTTTTCTATAGGGATAGTCAGAATGATAATTCCCAGAGTCGGAATGAATGACGGGCGTGCACAAAACAAAACACTACGTGGTGGGTGACAGACCCGAAGGTTCTACAATCTTGAAGAGAAATTGCCTGGTGTCGCAGACTCTGATGGATGACTTGCCACCCAACAACACGACTCCGACATTGCGGTTGCATCTTCGTCATGTTTCGATCTCATAAATGTGTTCAACACATAAGCTTTGCAGTTGCTTTGCAGCATGGCTGGTTGGAGTAGGGTCCAAAGCTCTTATATGAATCAACATCACACCTCCCTTCCATAGCCATTGCGGCTCAGGGAAGCGGAGGTCCTTTGATCTATATGCATGCCATGGCTCTGTCTCCTGCAGTTTTAGCGGTTCTCTCACGAGAGGCTGTTGATGCAGTTTCGGCTGCGGGGATTGAGACAGATGCTGATTTGGCTTGCTTCTGGACTTCCGAGGAGGAGATCTTGCAAGCTTTTTCTGCAGAGATCGCTGGGCTGATTGTTCGAGCTTGGATTGTGGCGAATCAGTGCTTCATGAGAGACAATGACCTTCAGCCATTACAGCTTCCTCCGAGACCTTCTGTGCAGGTGGCAGTTGCGGCACGCCCTAAGAAGAGATGTTGGCCGCCTGCTCTGCTTCAAAGTAAGGCCTGTCGCCTTAAGGGCCCACACCCTGTGGAGCCTGTACATCAAGTGCATGTGGAATCTCAGAGGTCACAGCAGGTACAGCTTATGCTGGATGTCGTGGTGGCTTCCGGTTCTTCCAACTTGAGATTTTCACCGACTGAGTTAAGGGCACGATCTGAGGTATTGCCCTTGTTTGTGCGGTTGCTTGACAAGGTTTCTGATGCGAGGCTTACAGCTTTGTTGTCTACGCTTAAAAGATGGATTCGCTATGCAGAGTGTCATTTGCCAGCGGACGTGCCCTATTGGATGCCAACGGCGATGGCTTTGGCTGCCTTTTTGCAGCAGGTCGCGCGTGGCGGCCCTACAGCTTCGGTTAATGTTTACCACAATTTGAAATGGTGGGTGGATCATCTGGGCCTTCCTTTGCCTGTTCAGGATCCGCTGGTTGCAATGTACAAGTACCCGCCGACAGGGCACGCGGCGAAGCAGCGCACACCAATTGCTCTGGCTGTGTTCTTTTACTTGTGTCAGAGGCTTGAGTCTAGCACGGGTACAGTCAAGGCTTTCATTGCATGGACTCTGCTATTGTGCACAGCTTGTCTGCGATTCGCACATTTGCAGCGATCAGTGCAATTGAGATGTGATGATTCATTGCTGTCGGCCTTGTGTAAGAAGGGCAAGCGCAGGCAGCAAGGCGTGCAGCAGCCATTCGTCTGGTGTGTACCGGCCTGCCCGGCGCCTCATGTCTGTATTGCACAGACTTTGCTGCTGGAATATGGTGAGTTGGTTGTTGCCAAGCCCGACGTGGATTTCAATATTCCGGATTTGCAGCTGCCTAAATCGGGGCGCCTCGAGCCTGGTACTCCTAAGATTGCACGCAAGATGAGTAGAGCTAAGTTCTGTGACTTGGCGAAGAGCTTGCTTCGCGCGATTGGTGTCCAGGACGAGGACTTGGAGCAGCTATCCAGCTTACTCTTTCCGGCGCTTCATGCCGACTCTTGCTGATTGCTTGGATGCTCCCTATGAATCCAGGTTGGCTGTTGGCAATTGGGTCGAGGCGGCGGCGGATCGGGTTACGGCTCAGAAGGCTGGGTCGGCGATGCCTATCAGGTATTCTGATGAGAAAGCAATCACTGCTGGTATGACTAAGCTTCGCATGCTTGTGAGCCTGGACATTGTGAAGCAGAGAGTGCTGCCGGGGGATGTTTCGTGGTCTGAGGTTACTCGACTACGCCCGTCTTCCTCTAAGGTGGAGAAGGCTCTGCAATCTTCGGCATGGCGCACAGATGATGATGTTATTCCCAAGCATGCTTCCGAGAGCGAGGGCGAGGCAGAAGGAAGTGACAATGATTCGTCCTCGAGTTCGTCTTCCTCGCTTAGCAGCTCTGGTGGCTCTGCTGAGGCCACCCCGGTGGTTACTTGGTTTGCGCAGCATGCTAGAGGTTCCGTGCATTTGATGCAGAGACAGGCTGGAGCTAGGATGATGCCTTGGTGCCGTGACATTCCCTTTGATGCTGCTCATTGCGAGCGGGGGTACGGCACTGATATAGGTGAGGACCGTAGTCTCTGTAAGAAGTGCGTAGCTAGAGCGCCCCCGGCTGTCCTTGCACGCTTTGCTTGATGGCCTATGGGCTTCTTCGAGTTGTGCCTGGAACCGTGATTGGGGGTGAAAAGATAGGGATGCTTCGCTTCTTATTTGAGCTTGCTTCGGAATGTTTGGTTGGCGACGATTGTTGCATTGCTGCAGTCCATTTTCAGCTAGACACCCAGGGCACCCAAGCACTCAGATGGGGGCCGTCCCATCCTCGTTCGAAGATCATGTGGATGCCGTCTTTCGGGTGCTGCTCATTCTGCCAGCACCTTGGCTGGCCGTTCTCCGAATGGCAATGCGGCGCTACGAAGATCAGCCAAATTTGAGGGAGCCCGCCGTCGCGTTCTATGCGTCGCTGCCCATGGTGCATCCGGGGTCTTCAGTCCGTAGTGGCAGGAGGCCTGATTTTGATAGTCCCGAGGTGTGATCGTGGCATACTTCATTCATTGGCTGTTCGGAGGCCGCATATAAAAAGTACCATTGGAGGGCCTGCAGCATGTAGCCGCATGTCTTGTGTCTGTGGCCATCGCTTGCACTTGTGCATGCTTCTGTAGGCATTCTGGTTTCCCTCAGCCACACACATAAATTGATGATCATGGCCGGGGCATTGAGTCCTCGGGATGGCGGCAAACCGCCGCACGTGGTCATGTCCGAGATTGCGGACCTGCCAGCGCCTGTGCTGGCTTCGGTGTGTCAGGCTCTCCCTGCAGATGCGCGAAAAAAGTTGCTCCAGGCGCTGCTTGCTTGCGTGGGCCAGGGCGAGCAGTTGGCTGGCGAAGGTTCGGGGAGCTTTGGTTTGCCATCTACGTATGAGGACTTGGTGCAAGAGGCAGTGCATGTGCACTTCGAGCCGGGTTCTTCATCTCAGATGCCATCTTTTCCCCAGCCCCCTCCTGATGCCGAGGCCTATCCAGCTAGGAGGCGCAGAAGACGCTGTAAGCTTCCGTGTGATTTAGGCTGTGGCAGACCTTGTGGACGCAGGGATAAGCCGTGGAAACGTAGGCCACATAGGGGCCATGAATGCAAAATTTGTCATAGAGTCGAAAGCTCCTCCTCAGGCGATGGCCCGTAGAGTGGTTGGCCCTCTGGCCATCTGCTTAGGGACCATAGGTGGTCTTTTTGATAGCTGTCTTTATGGCAGCTGGTGCCACGGCTGCAGGGCATGGATGCATCCTGTTCGGAGCGTATAAAGGCTGCGGGTCCTGTGCCTGTCCGGTCTGCTCTGCGGTGCCATGTTACTTTGCAGTTGTTTGCTTGCACTCCATCTTCATAGCCATTGTGGCTAGTGGGCCGTCGTCACTGCAGGCAGAGTGTAGGCCATGGAGGCTCTGCGCGGGGTGTTGCAGGCAGCCAAAACTTCCGACGATGTCAACAAGTACCTCGTTGACACTTTGCGTCTGGCTTCGCTTGAGGACTTGGTCTGTGTGGTTTCGGCTGCAGCTTACGAGACTGAGTTGAAGACATTGGTCACCGACCAGATCCCGACGGCTAAGGATGTTCCGATTGAGTTGGCCCGTCTTAGAGCAGCCTGGCGTCGTGCTAAAGCTGAATTGCTTAAGTTGGAGGATAAAGCCAGGAGGGGAGCCGCGCCCTCGGACGAGCTCGATGAGACCCTGGAGTCCACTGTCCAGGAGGACCTCATGGCACGATTCCACAGATGCTATGGCCACCAGGTGTCCGTGCACATGGCGCCTTCAGATACTGTCTTGGCGCGTGTTTATCGTGAGCTCACCCGAAATTTGCCTACAGTTATCCCTTTGTCTAAAGTGCGTAGCCTCTTCCAGTCCCACAAGCCATCGGCTGAACGTCGGATCTCCCTGGGCGGCAATGTTACCGTCAAGGTCGATGAGCAGGAGTCAGCCCCACTGCGCAATGTTTTCGATTATTATCATGCCTTGCGTGTGCTGGGGAATGCTTATGCCATTGCCGGATCCACGGAGGTTCCTAGTCAGGCCGATCCTTCCAAGGCAGTGAAGCTGTGCCCATTCCAGGTCCAGCTTGATTACGCGGACTTTGTTCTGCGCATGGCGATGCAGTGGGAGGCACCTTTGTCTTGGGTCAGAGAGAGGGACGAGGCAACGAGAGGACGCATGGTGGAGTTGATGAGGCAGGGCTGGAGCCAAGGGGAGTCGCTGTCTAGAGCCATGTCCGAGCACGAGATTCAATGGTCGGTCACTCCTCCTCCGGTTCCTCTGCATAAGCGTGCACCTCCTGATGATGGGGCTCAGTCGACTTCCCCCCCGGGCAAGAAACTTAAGACTGGGTCACATTACCAAGGACGCGAGATCTGCAAACGCAAGAACGATCAGCGTGGATGCTCAGACCCATCCTGCACTAAAGAGCACAGGTGCGATGTCCTTGTCAACGGCGAGGTATGCGGCTCTACAAAGCATACCCGTATGTCGTGCCCACATTTCCGCAAGTGACAGGAGGGCCGCCTGGTCACAGATCAGGCTCATGTGCCAGGCGAGGCCTCGTTGCCAGTGGACCATGTGCAGCATAGGATGGTTCAGTGTGAGTCTGCATCTGGGGATCAGACTGCGCTCGAGTCGCCCGCTTCCTGTAGTGGGTCCGGGGTGACTAGGAGGGTGTCTTGTGGGGTTGATTCGGTTTCTTACTCACCTGCCCAGGCTCCTCCGAAGTTTCGTTTGTGGCCGGGGGCAAGGCATGTAGTTCTGGGGAGGCGCCCAGCTCGACTCCTTCCTTCATGCCACACCGAAGGTGTTACTGAGTTTCCGAGCGTATGGCGCACAGTTCGGGCTTGGGAGCCTAAAGCCGTGTTTGCCCCTAGGCCTGATTGGGCCTTTCGACCTTGGTTAAGGGATATGGGTTTGAAGTATGTTGTTTACACTGGGGATTCTCCGTTGCCGCAGATTCCGTGGAAGCTGCCATGGGAAGGCCCGTTGCTGGTAGTGTCCTTGTTTGACGGGATCGGGGCACTCCTTGTGGCCCTCATGTGCATGGGTGTCGTCTTTTCTGCCATAGCAGTTGAAGCCGATCCTGTCTTGTCCCAGGCTGTGAGCATGTGCTTCGGTAATGTGTTCTTCCAGCAGGATGCTTCTGCATTTGACATTTCCATGCTGCGGTCACTCCTGCTTGAAGGGGGTTACACTGCGATTTTGGTTGCGGGGGGATCACCGTGTCAGGATGTAAGCCCGCTGAACAGATGCCGGGCGGGCTTGACAAGCCAGCGTACGCAATTGTTCAAGTGCATCCCTCATGTTGCGCGGCAGTGTCAGGACCTTGTCCGTGAGCTCAATCTGAATACTCCAGTGTTTCAGCTCCTTGAAAATGTGACGGGTACCCCCAGGGCATTCCGTGAGGCCGTGGCTGCTGAGATGCATGGGCCTCCGTTGCATGTTCATGCTGGTAGCTTCGGTTGGTGCCGTAGGTCTAGGTGCTTCTGGGGGTGTGTTGAAGGCGTTTCCATGGCATCGGTGCCAGATCCTAGGCTCCCACATGGCATGTCATGTGTGGTTGACGGGGAGGATAAGCATCTGCTATGGAACGGAAAGAAGCCGCTGCCTTCCAAGGTGTATTTCCGGGATGATTACGCCCCAGCCTTTGTACCTTCCGAGGAGGTCGCAAAAGGCTTGAAGGCGTCGCCATTTCCAACCTTCACACAGTCATTCCCGCATCAGATTGACGCAGGGACTAAGGTTGATGATGAGATAGCCAGCAGGTTCCATCAGGATGGTTGCAGATTCCCGGTGCACACTTATGCATCGCCCGCTCTTCTTTGGAAAGAGGATCAATGGAGGCAGCCGATGGCGAGTGAGAGAGCGGCCATGATGTGCATTCCGTCTTCACTGCTTTCGTCACTGGGTTTCTGCTTGAATACCCAACCTGAGGAGTCTGAGAGGCGCCAAGCTTCCGCAGTGGGAAATTCCTTTCATGTCCCTTCGGTTATGGTGGCTCTCATCGTCTTGTTCCAGCTTGTGCCACAAGCCTGTGCCATCCCCGCCGCACAGTATGGGGCCATGGAAGAGAGATTGCGGGCACATTGCCATGACACAGTGTGGCAGCCAGGGTTGGTTGATACTTTTCCTGGGTTGATGCCAGCTTCTGACTTGCAAACCCGCTTGCATGAGTTGTTTGCTGAGGTGCTTGAGACCCCTCCGCCCATGAAGCTTTCCGCCGATGTCGAGAGAGCGGTGAGGAGGCTTCAGACGTATACCGTCGACCGCATCCTTCGGAAGCTGCCTGTGACTGAGATGGGGCCAGAGTGGTCCCAGCAGAAGGCAGCAGGGGAATCAGCAGCGGCTTTAGGAGTCCAGAAAGGCGCCAAGCTGCACCGCCATGCAATCGCTCCGCTGATACCGCAAGCCATGGGCAAGGATACGCATCCACTCTTGAGCACTTCATTGCAGTCGCCGTTTCAAACGTCGTCGGTGCTCGACGACGATGCCCGCTTCTCAGTGCGGGCGATGGTGGCTTTGGGGCCTTTCCTGAGGACCTGGAGGCGCAAACAGTTGAGAGCACTCTGCTGTCTTGACAAGGCCTTGGCCAGCTTTAATGCAGCTTTAGTGACTTCTATGCACCCTTCTGTGCATGCTGTTGCTGCTGATAAGAAGCCGGCTACGATGGCAGCTCTGGCAATCCTCATGCGTTGGCCGGACGTTACTCTGGGACTCAGGTTTGTTCGGGGGTTTAGGCTTCTGGGTTTCATTGAATCCCCGTCCCTATTCCGTGAAGTTGCCCCTACCTTCCCTCCTGTTGTGGGCTTGGCTGCTCTGACGGGTGAGCATGCTAAGACCATGTGCGCCAAACTTCGTGCAACTCTGCCCCAGGCCGAGTTCGCTAGGGAGGTTAAGGCATTTGTTATGCAGGAGGTGCAGGAGGGCATCGCGGAAGGTCCATTTTCCGAAGCCGAGCTTCACGACCGCTTTGGCCACTTTGCATGGGCTCCTATGAGGCGATTCATGCATCAGCAGTCGTGTGGCAAACTCAGGCCGATTGATGACGGCAGGAGCGGCGGGCACAATGGCTGCGCAGTTGCCACTGAGACCATTTTTACTAGCTCCCCGGATTTTGTGAGTGCTGCTTTGAAGTTTTTCATCGAGCTCCTTGCGAGGTCCGGCGATGATGCTTTGGATTGGGCCCAGCCAGTGTTTGGGTCGGAAGACATGTCTTCCGCTTACCGTCAGCTCCCTAATGTGCCCTCTGAAGCTGCAGGCCTGGTCCTGGCATTTTGGGACCCTGACGTTGAGGAGGTTCGTTACGCCATTTTGCGGGCGCACCCTTTCGGTTTGGCCAGCGCAGTGCTGAACTTCAATAGGGTTCCTTGCTTAGGTACAGCTTGTTTACGCCGGATGACCGGTGCCTGCGTGACTCATTTCTTCGATGACTCAGGCATCTTGGACATGAGTTCTGCGCACGGCTCGGCACAGGAGTGCGTCAACACAGTTTACCAATGCTTGGGAGTCCGTTTGGACGCGCAGAAACAGCAACCCATGGCTACGCAGCGTCTCTTCCTGGGGGTGCTGTTGAATCTCTCTAGGGCGTTGTCCGATGGGACCATGTTGGTTGATATCAAGCCAGGCTTGAGGGAGACAATCTATGCCGATGTGCAGCGGATGATCGACGCTGGCTCCTGTTCCCCGAGTGAGGCCTCTAAGCTTCGCGGGAGGATGGTGTGGGCCGCTTCCTCCATGTTCGGCCGCTGTGGCCGTGGAGGCCAAGGGCCGCTGAGTGACAGGCAATACGATGTTGGCCACTGCGAGCTCACAGAGCCACTCTTGGCGGCCTTGCGGTACATCCAAGCTTTGGTTAAGGTTGTTCCCCCTAGGCTACTTCCCTTGCGCTCTGTGCCGGCAGCCCCCCTCATAGTGTATACTGATGCCAGTTTTGAGCCTTCGGAGATGTCTAGTCCCGGTTTGGGTTCCGTCATCTTCGCCCCAGGCGCACCTGCAGAGGGCCGGGCTGCTTGGGTTCCGGCAGCTGTCCTCGACAGTTTTGCAGAGAGGGCCACGCAAATAGCACCGCTTGAAGCTTTAGCTGTGACCTTAGCTACACTACAATTCCGGCGCCAGTTGGCCGGCGCTGAAATAGTGTGGTTCGTGGACAATCAATCTGTCTGCGCAAGCTTGGTCAAGGGATCAAGCTCGGTCGATGACATGTCAAGCTTGGTGGCGGTCACGCACCTCTTGTGGGCGGCTTTAGGCGCGCGTGTGTGGATCGAGTGGGTCGATTCAGACTCGAACGTGTCTGATGGATTATCCAGAGCAGGGTGCAGCGATGCATGGACTAAAGCTCAAGCATGGCAGCTGGCTGAGACGCCATGCCTTCCTTGGCACCGCTTTCGTGATATGCCGCTCCTCGAGGCGTCGGAGAGCATGCTACATTGGGCAGACGAGGCGTTGGGGTGATACAGTGCCCACTGCCGGGGCCGTTTGATGGTGCTTTCAAAGAAGGCACCCTGCTCTGCCAATGTACTATCGGCCCTCGACGATCGGAGCTTGCAGTGCCGAAGAGAAAATGAAGGAGAGCTGGTGCACTGCAGTCACGAGCTTAGAGTGATTTGCATTCATATGCAGTTGCTTTGCAGCATGGCTGGTTGGAGTAGGGTCCAAAGCTCTTATATGAATCAACATCACACCTCCCTTCCATAGCCATTGCGGCTCAGGGAAGCGGAGGTCCTTTGATCTCCCGCCCTGACCCTTCCCTCAAAGTGGTGACTGCGAGGATTGGTGGGCTTATCAGCCATTGCGGTTGCAGTGCCATTCTGGCGTTTCATTTATCTCTATCGGTAGGGGTGATACAGTGCCCACTGCCGGGGCCGTTTGATGGTGCTTTCAAAGAAGGCACCCTGCTCTGCCAATGTACTATCGGCCCTCGACGATCGGAGCTTGCAGTGCCGAAGAGAAAATGAAGGAGAGCTGGTGCACTGCAGTCACGAGCTTAGAGTGATTTGCATTCATATGATCATATCCATACACCCATATACTGGCAATCACTAGCATGTAAGCCACCAGCGTGAGACATGCAGAAACACGCTGTAACATACACATTCATTCGGGCCATGGGGCTGAAAGGTTTAGGATGTCTTTCTATCGAAACATTCGTGTCTTTCAGTGTTTTACAGGGACAACCAGAATTTAAAGTTACCAGAATCGATGACGGGCATCCCAACATGCGCACATCCTGACACTAGATAGTATGTGACATGCTCATTCGTTCAGATGGAGAATGATCCACTCCTTGACGCGGAGATGATGGGTGTGCCAAACTCTCAAGAATGACTCTGCCCCCAAAAACAGAGCTCTAACTAAGCAGAGTACCTTCATCCCCAAGGCTGGGGATCCTTGGTTTGTAATTTGTAAGCACAAACTTCGGCCACATTGAGAGACTATGAAGGAGGTAAGTCAGTGTGAAAACGGATTCCAAAGTACCCCTAGCCCCAATACGGGGGAGTGGTTCATCAGAAAACATAAGTATATTATCGGATCTCAAATCCAACTTTTTCGTCCCATCCCCGAAAAACTGATTGGGTTCTGCATATGCCAGATTAGGTAGCAAACCCAAAAAATTTCAAACCCCCAAAAACATGATCGGTTTCAACCTCTAAACTTGAAGTGGGTCGACCGGTTCCCAACCACCCCGACGGGTGCTACCCCCTAACCAGATGATGGGGTAACCCAAGTTGGGAGAGATGATGAACGGCATATCCAAGATCCGAGACCTCATATTGTTTCAATAGAACCCAGCACCCTCACCGGGCTGGTAGGATGGCTCAACACAGAAGGAAAAAACTGAAAAAATAGCTGAAGATGCGATGGTTGGAAAACCAAATTCCAGCGCTGCCGGCTCCTGCAAACCTTCAACCTCACTGGGGATGATGGGAGATAAACTCAATTCCCCTTAAGTAGATGATGGATGGTAATGCCCTATTCCGAGGCACTTGCCCTTCAACAAGGCGATTCCAGCAACAACAACCTGTTGGACCATGAGCTCCTAACAAGAGAACACGGTGGCTTCGTCCCCTGTTCCTCAAACACCCAACAAACCATTGTTGATCAGGAGGGGCGACCCATATACAACCCCCCAAAAGTTTTGCAAAAGTGTGACACTTGTGACTCAGAGACGACACAAAACCAAACCCCAAATTTGGTCATGGAGGCAATTGTTGCCATCTTAAACATGTGACACCATGTCAGAAGCCACAAATCAGCCACAAATCAGCCACAAATGCTATAACAAAAAAACTGCACCCTGTACCCTAAGCTTCAATAGAAGATGGGTGCCGCATCAAACGCCCGAAATGAGGCAAGCTTGTACACCACTTCCCTTACAGTAGGGTGGTTTGAATAATCATCCTAGTTCTGCGGCCGTATACCATGTTACTGTTATTATGTGCCATGATAACTAACTACGTAATCTGTACACAGCATGTGCGCGACATGTAGTTAGTTCGTATCGACACGAAAGTCTGTAAAGACATACCAAGAACGTGGAAAATCATTTGTTTACTTGACAAAAGCAGGCCCCCACGCCGACATACGCTTCTGAACTTCTTGGCGCAAGATCGACCGGCGCCGCAGACGAAGCCCGGCCATCCAGACCTGATATTCTCATGGCTCGCCTGCAGAGCAAGGCTCTCCGCCACTCAAGCTGAATGGATGTGTCGCTGGACTGGTGAAGTCAGCGCTTTTGTTTGACTGAATGTTGCAATAGCACCAGGAGGAGCAGACACACTGTTACCGCCGTTGCCGCAGCACTGACCGAAGCGCAAGGAATAGTATCGCTATTGGGACAGGCAATACTGTAAGAATCCTTTCACTAGTCTGACAATAAGACTTTCGTATATAACTGGACAGCAGTACGTTGGCCTCTGAGGTTCATTCGCAGTTGAGCGCAAGGTTTTCGCGTCACGTAGCCGATCAGACATCATATCAGACCCCCAGTCTGCCAAGCGAACTTGGCATAGTAACAGGAGTGCTGGGCAAAAACTGTAACAGCTGACCAGGGCTATTTGCCGTTTCAAAAGGGAGGACCGCATCAAGAAGTGTTTGTTTGCGTTGCTTGGGACACTTTCGATGTTAACGAGCACGAGTCGAGTCTTGTTTTGTAGGTCGACAGGGAGCACTTCCAGCCCCACATCTGGGGCAGGACCAATGGGCGTGAAGGCTGGTTTCTGGATCGTTTGGCACCTGCCGAATTCTCGGATTGCCAGGTCGTAGCTAGTACTTGGGCTCGCGACTCTCACGACCTGTTCGACTTTGAAGCAAGTCAGCTGCAAACGCCGTCCTGCCACAATTTCTGGATGGCCCTGCATGGACTTAAGTGCTTAACAAGCTGCCTCATGATGCTTGCGGATGTCATGCAGGCAGACTTTCACAGTCCCCAATTCGGCAAAATTTGTTCGGTCTGGAACAGATGCCCCGGAGCTCAGAAGCCTTCATAGCCGTGATGGAAGCCCCGTCGTTGCTCGAGAAAGGTCCAGATGTTCACGGACAACGAAAGCCCACCCGCAGGCCCAATCTTCACTTTGTTAATTACTTGCAAGTCTGTCACGTGTGATAACCCTATTGGATTGATGCAGCTTGCGGGACAGGGGACGGCATCACATGTCGAAAAAGCCCTTTCCTCCGATCAGAAAGATCGGTACTCAAGTCATCAGTGCCTCAGGCAGTGCCGCAACCTAGGCTTCGAAGACAGCAGCCAGAAGCCGTAGAACATCGTAGAACTCAAGCAGGACTGAGGCCCTTGTTGGCAATTCCAGAAGCAATAACCAGGCCAAATAAGCACAAGAGATTATCACCACAAGCTCGAACACACTGTTCGCGATGCCGGCCAAGAGTCGATACCACACAGCTTCACTTGTAGACTGCAGTAGGACCACACCAGGAGCACATCCCGTGACCACTCCAAGACCGCCGTGTGACAACATTCAACGCGAGGACGACTTCAAAAACACCCCCAACGCAAGTCCAAGTGGAAATGCGAGAGGCACTGGCGAGAGTACGCTTCGACCCCTCAACACACACGGCACTGGGGCGAGAGCGCGTGGTCCAACAGTGGGAAGCAAAATCTGATCTGCACTTGTGGGAGCACGGTCTTCCACCCCAGAATGCCCACGGCACTGCGGCGAGAGTGCGATTGAGGAAGTTGGAGAGTGCCACGGTCCCTTTTGGTCGAAGTGGTGCAAAGTGCCACAGCGAGAGCTGCGGAATCGCCAAGTGGACCTAATTCAGGACCCCATAGTGTTGCCACACTGTGTCAGGAAACAACCAGTGCACCAGCGTGAAACAATATGCAACCGTAGGTTAGAAAAAACAGAAAGAACTCAACATGACACCCTGACTGCCATGGTCTGTTTCGTAGCTTTCTGTGCATGTGTTTGTTTTTAGTTTTTACATTGTCCCGCTTATTCTGCTGGCTCAGTCTTTTTTCAACAAATTGAATTGGATGTTTGGTGCGCTCCTCGCTAGCATATTGGGTTTTGTTGTTTTTTGCTGGGATGTTTTCGAATATAGCAGAAAGCTGCGATTGTGTTCCAGTCTTGTTATTTCGATTTCCGGTTCTACTTTCTGTCTTAGGCGGGAACTTTAATCAGGAGTTATTCCAGATGTGGCAGTTGCCGCAAGCACCACTTGGTTTTTTGCGTGTGTCTCATTGTTTCGAGGGATGGAAAGCGAGCCTCAGCGAACTAATTGTACTTTCGACTGCTGGCCCTGCCACATGTGAAGCTGCTTTGCGCCGACAGGTGGAGAGCCTATGCTCCGTCTAGTTCAGCGAGAGGGCTGCTATTGGGTGGACAAGGCACGGCCCAGCCTGTGCAGCCGACACAGTCATCACGCAGCTGCCAGCATCAGGTAGCTCCCGCCAGCAACAGTTCCAAGAAACTGTGGGTAGTAGTTCGTGATCTGGCTACGTCCGGACATAAGCCCCTCGCTCGGACCAACGTGGAAGCCAGTCGTAGCATGCAAGCACGGTTGCCGAGCATGTGTATTTGCCCGAGGCTGTCAGAAAGCGATGTGATCAAGCCCGTGTCTAAGTCTTGTGAGAGATCTGATACGAGAGTCAAAGACCAGTTTGCTCATATGATTGCTGACGTCTGTTATTGTATGTTCTTGTCGATTAGGCTTGGCCGCTTCAAGTTCAAGGTTCGGCAGATGGTGGCATCTGAGTCAGCCTGCGCCTGACCGCTGAGTGTTGAGATCGATTGCAAGTCACTGCTGGTGTTGTTTAACCGAGCTTACACACCCGACTTAAGCAGCAGAGTCATGTATGGCAAGGTTTGGATTTGGGAGCCCGAACTTCTACAAATGAGATGCGAACCTCTGGGTCACCACAAGACTGATCCTGCTGAGTCCGCCGTCCAGCCGGAGCTGCATCTGGATGATTCTGCCGGGTCCACATGCGACATAGAGCCAGGGCACCAAGTATTGCATGGCAGCACATGAAGCACCCGGATGGGACGACACAACATCTAGCCGGTGAAAGCAAGCTTCAAACAGGTCGGACCATGAGACCCGCCTGGCTTCCACGTCGGCAGCTCACAGTGTGGGTGGTTGACCGTATGGCAAGCAATGTTGTCAGAGGCAAGAATCCTGAATCATTCGATCCATTCTGTGAGGATTTATGGTCATGGCTTGTCAAGGTCTTGCCGTATTTGCCTGCTGGAGGGATCCTCTGACGATGACCCCCTCATCAGGCATGTGAGACGGACGCAACGGTGACCGGTGTACGTCTGTGTGAGGTTGAGTCTCCCCGCAGGCCTTGCAATTGCAGAGGGTCGATTGAGTATGTCCATCTTGGCTGCCTCCGCCACTGGGCCGGGAACTGAGAGCACTCTGGCGACTGTAGGGCTATTGTTTCAGCTTGGGCCACCAGTTCTATCTGAAGCCCCCAAGCCGTCTTCACGCCATCGGCTCACTGTCGGACGGACCTACTCGCAGCCCCACTCATGCCGAGGTCAAGGGACGCCTCAACATTGCGGATACACCAGAAGGCTCGTACTTCTATCGGCCCTCGGCTCAGTGACATCAATGCCAAGACAGTACACCCTGCCTCAGTATTGTGTCACGTGCCGTTCTGGGTGTCATCGCTGAGCACCAGGCTGCTTGCGCTTATTGCTGTTGGAGAAATGTTTGTCGAGTGTTCTTTTAGCCTTGCGCGCTCTGAGGCCGTTGCCTTGTGAACTGTGCAAGGCAGGAGACCATCGATGGTAGGGATATGTTGTGCTGACTCGTATTGCCTTGGACTTGTTCATGCACTCCCAGCAGTCTTGTCACTGTCAGGCGGCATATCCAGCCTCAGTTACCAAAGGCGACGGCCCAAGCGCTGCACAACTAAGTAGACATGTTGTGCACAGTCTCGCTCGGCTTTGGCCAGTTGCAAATGTTCCGTCTCTCTAAGGAGAGGATAAGATGCCTCTTGTGGAGGTCCCGAAGACAAAGCCCCCCTTCATTGCTTGATCCCAAGTTTCAATGCTACTGTACACTATGTGCGGCTGTGTGTGGGCCACCAGGTCCTCGAGAACATGATGCGTGATGCGCAGCAGTTCGCGGCATAGCGCTGTAAGAGCGCAAGATATATCAAGAGATTGATAGACGCATTCGCTTTTTGAAAGCTCGGCTGGCGAGGCACAGCAGCCGCGGCTTGCATGTGGTGATCGGCCTAAGCGAGCAAGCGGTGGGCAGGGTTCGTGGCTTCCTGAATTTGTCCTCAGCGCCGATTTCAGGTGTCTCTTGCAGAGAACAAAGTCCTAAAGCTTGGTAGAGGCCGAACCTGGCAGATGTGCTTGCAAGGGCTCGCGCATGCGCACGTAGCATGCCGGAGACAAACAGTGGTTGTCACCATCCCTCTCGCCAAGTCAGCAAAGTAAATGGAAGAGTTCATCGTGTCCGATTGCTTTTGCGCGGTGTCCTGCAGTGGATGTAGCTTCTGTAGGCCACGAAAGCAATGTGCGCATTGCAGATGTGCCTGATTCTGAGCTCTCTACACGCGCTTCAGAATTGTTGGGGGTGTTTTCGGGAGATGAGTCTAAGGTCGATCTCGCGCTGTCACGCCATAATTCGCTATCAGAAAGGCCTGCCGGTTGTGTGCCAAGCAAAATGAAGTCTTCCGGGCCCACAGGCAGCTTCGTGCTGGAAGACCATAACTCCAAATTCGGCAGCGCTCCCAGGAGATCTCCGTGCGGCCTTCAGGCCTAGTGACGGTAACTTGGCGGTGGAGCAGGTACTCTTGTGGCCATGAAAAAGCCACGCCCACTTGATCATAGCAGCGCTATCTCGATTCAGGTTGGGCCCGGAAGCTCAGGCTCTGAAAGACAGTCGTCAGTCCTTCCAAGCCCATGGTTCCAAGCCCAAGGCGCACTGTTTTGTCGCTGTCTTTGCAGTCGGAGCCGCCTGGCGGGCCGGTGCGCGGAGCCAGAAATCACATGAAAAGCTGCGGAACCCAGCAGAAATTCCAGGTCAATAGCCCTGCCACGACAGAGGAAGAAACTCCAATGCAGGGCACTGAGATTGAAAGTGCTTTCCCTGTCACCATGTGCCGGTGATCATGTCCAGCGCTCCCAGCTGCCGCTTGCACCCTGTAGACTGCAGCAATGCGAGGCGGCAACTGTGATGTGCACAGCATGGTCCGGCTGCGGGAGTCCTGAGAGCGACCAGTGGCTCGATGCTAGACGCGACTAGACACTGTCTCGTGAGAAAGATCTTGTAAGGCCTGAGCCATCGCACTCTCCTCTAGTCGCTCCAACAGAGTGCCTCGGAAAGCACAGCAGAAGCAGGAAGGCTCGTGTGTCAGGCGAAGAGTACAGCGCTTGGCTGGGCATACACAACAGTTTCAGGGGCGCACAAGAGCTCATGCACGCTCAGCACCCTCACAAGCCTCAATCTGCATGTCAACGTAGCTAACATGGGCCATCAGAGCAGCAAAAGCCAAGTCTCGCGCTTGCTGTGAATCGATCAAGCAATTTCCGATGCCTTTCATCTCCATGCAAGTCACAAGCTGAGGCACCTTACAACACGCCTGAGTTCACATCGCGACCTGGCAATGCCAGCAGGTGGAGTTTGAACCACGAGCGTAGCACGTAAATAGCGAAAGTCAAACATTGTGTGCAGCAGCCCTTCCCAGATTTGCGGATGAGCAGTTTGCCGATCGCGTACATTCAGTTCATTCCGTTCATATCACCATCTCACGTTTATTTCCCGCCAGCTTCTTTCGAGAAAGGCCTTGGCTGTTCAGTGTTTGCAAATTCGGCCGGCGGAGAAGTGCCCGGTTTGTCGATGTGGCAGTTGAGCCGCTCCAGCGAGGGCACACCAGCTCCAGCAAGTCTCGAGCAAGTGCGAAAACGATGCCTCGTCGTAACCGGGCTCTGGCAATGTCCTGGACTCTGTCCCGGCCGTGGTGCACCTTTTTCTGGTCTGACGATTCTGAGAATGCTTGATACAATAGTGCGACTGAAGACGACCGGCTCTAGTGTTGCGGAGAAAGGATGGGACCGGAGGCTGGGTCTGATCCAAAAGTGTCTCTAGTGCATGGTCCCGCACAAAAAGGGCTGCCTTAGTGGCAGCCCTTTGAAGCCATGCTGAGCTCGTGAATGCAAACTCTCCGGCGGACAGGCAGTGTTGTTGATTCGCGAGCTAGGAACCCAAGATCTTGTGCGCTTTCCTGTTTTTCAATCCGGAGCTTTGCGCCTGAGCGCCTTCGTCAGCTGCGCGAAGATCTGCTGGTGATGTTGGTGCGACCGGGAACCTTCTGCCATGCATTAAATATACTTACAGGTACCGATCACGGATATTAAGAGAGGTGCAGGGAAACTCAAGACTTCCACCCTAGACCAGGGCAGCGAATGCAGTTCCCAGTCTCTTTGCCGTGCGCTCTGCAGGTCTTTGGACAGGCCTTAAAGCCTATATTGCCCAAGCCTCGAAGCAGGCTATCTTCCGGAGCATGGAGCAAAGTTCCGCTTTGAAGGAGATTGCCGGCGATGATTCTAGGCTTGCTTGTTGAGCATGTGCATGTAGCTATGAAGCACAAGAGTTCTCGCATGTAGTTTTCATACATGTATGTAAAGGTACCATGTAATAGCCCAAGTGCCACAAGAACATGCGTGTGTGTTGGTGAATCGCAGTGTCCATTGCTGCGGTACAATGCCACCGCATTCGTCTCCCCTTCCCTCTCTCTCTCTCTGTCTCCCTCCCTCTCTCTCTCTCTCTCTTGTTTCTCTGTCCCTCTCTGTCCCTTTTTTCGTTGGGCACTTTTAAGATATCTCGCACTCGCCCAATCTGCAGCGGCAGGATGCATGAGCTAAATGCACCGAGAAGACATTCTTGCGCTGTATGCTGCCGTGCAGAAGTTGCACAACAAGAGCCGGACGAGAACCGGAAAGTGTCATTTAGGTTTGCCTTGCCCGTACAGGCAAGGTGCGTTGAATCTCAACGTTTTCCTTGCCGCGTTTGTGTGCTTGCATAGTGTTGAGATTGACATGTTTTCGTAAGCATTTGCATTAGCAAACAGGTCTCTGGCAGAGCAATCCGCACTTGGGCATGAGGCACACATCATGCGCAACTTATTCCTCCCAATTCGACAGTCCGCCTGCCGTCAGACAGCATTGCTCCGGCTTTGCTGCCAGAAAGCAAACACGTGTCCGAGATGTTCATCCGTGTTGCGTGGGCAGGATGTGACGGGACAACAGCTAAGATACGCATCGGTAAGGAAGCAATGGAAGCATCAGAAGAGTTTCTCTGCCGTTGCCCCGCGTGACAGCCTGGCTGAAGTCTGAAGGTTCGACTAGTTATCTCCTGCAAAGGCCCTGAGGCCCTGGCCTGGAGTGCCATTGAAACGCCTAAGTGCGTGGCGCCATGCAAGCCGACCATAGGAACACAGACAGCAGTCCATGACAGTCCCAGAACCGCACCATACCGCATCGTTCTAACGAGGGTTTTTCCAAGCGGCCTGCAAGTGACTGATTCCAGTCCAACTTGTTCCATTTGAATCCTCAATCAAGACGGAGCTGCTGGGCTGGGAGCAGGCCACCATGTTTGTGGCATAAGATTTTCAGATTATTCTTATCATACGTGATTGTTTTTTTGCAAAGTTCTTCATCGTGACCTGCGATGTTGAAATCGACGCTCTCAACCGCGTACCAGTCTCCATGGCGGCAAACATCGTACTTGCTTCCATCCATGGTCGTGTTTTGACTACAGGTGCATGTTCGTGAGTTCGTGTGCCCGCGCCTGTGCATGTGCATGTGTCTTTGTTCATGTGTTTGTTTGTGTGTGTGTGTGTGTCTGTGTGCATGTGTGTGCGGAGCAGCAGTTGCTAATTGAGGCACTGACAAGTCGCAGGCACCCTGGCGCACCGTAACCTGCTCAAGCGGGCTCATGAGACATTACGAGAATAGCGTTCCAGAACCTTGGCGACTAGTGCACGAAACAAAGCCGCATGAAAGAGCAGTGATTCCTCAACAGCAGCCGAAACGACAGCACCCGCCCTTGCCCCTTCAGTGCTGCGCCCACGGTCCGACAGCGTGCTGTTGATGGCGAAAGAAGCCCTCAAGGAGCCAATGGGACGACTTCAAAGCTGTGCAAAATATGCGATCCGTGCGGCAGGTCGTGGTGAGACTCCTGCCACCCGAAATTACGGAAGAAGAGCTCATCGCTGTGCCTGAGTGCGCTTTTATCATACACAACTGCCGCAGTTTGTCTGCGTCAAGGCCACGGTTCCTGAAGCGCATCTGAAGCGGACTACCTGGCGAAGCTTCCAGGCACTGTCGAAAATCCTGCAGGAAGAGTTGCATTCTGGTTACAAACTCCCAGGCCGGGAAACGTTATCGAGGCGAGGCTAAACCGTCGGTGAATGCTCGCGGCTGCCTCGTGGATCGCTGCGTTGTCTCTTGCAGTTTGTATGTGGCACTCAATGTCGTTTCACAGCCCTGAAGTATCCCATGCCTCTCCGTCTCTGTCACTCTCTGTCTCTAACACTCCAAACCCTAAATAAACCCTTCGGAACGACAGAAGACCCAAACAGCCCCAAAACGGTGTGGCTTTTGGAACGGTAAAATCCACTGGAAGGTGGTGAGGCGGAGGTGAATGCGAAAGTGAGGGTAAAGGTAAGTGCGAACCCTAAGGGAATATCGCGGGGAGGGTGGGGCTTTCAGGGTTGGTCAGCAAGTGTTTTGATTGTCGTTTTGTTTGGCTGGGGTTTAGGGCCTCAGACTTTTAGGGTTTAGGGGTTTAGGGCTTTCGGGCAGAGTACCACAAGACAAAAGCAGCAACACTTATATGCGAGGCAAAAGCAAGCCAGCGTGAGAGTCCACGCGCCTAGCCAGCTGCAACTAACAAGGCAAAAAGTCAAAGTAGGTCTGCAATGTTTCATGTTGCAGCATCCTCCTCGGACATTGGCGCAAAAGGCACTTGAAACAAGTGATCGTGCATGTGCAAGCAACTTGGACATGTCGTCTGACTCAACACAGGCATTTTTACAACCGCCCCTCTGGTGAGACATGTCGAGATGTAGGGCAGGGGGATGGCCTGTGTCTCTGTGATTGCAGAGGCGGAGAGCGACAGCTTTAAGGCAGCCAAGAGCACCCGGAAGCAACAGCGAAACAACCAACGATCCAACGTGCAGCACAGCTGCACCCTGTGAAGTCGTCAGGAGGAAATGTGCCGGCATGGCGGCAACACCGTAAGAGAGCAATAGCCTCACTTTCCTTGTCGTTGGAGGCTGGAACCAGCTCATGATCGTGATGCATTTGGTGTTACACGAAGCATCCAGCGAAATGCACCACCATCTCTTGCGCATGTCACCAGTTCGAGAGCTCTTGTGAGACTTTGACCCGACATGTCGGCCGGGATGTGTATCGGATTGCATGGCCCACGCCACCAACACGCATACAATGACAAAGCTGTGTGTTAGATGAACTGCAACACTATGGCCGAAGGTGCGGTTTGGCCATTCAGTCACCCACTCGCCGACTGAAGCCATCAAGGTTTTTGCAATCTTTTTCCCAGATTTGGATGCATGGCTGCATTGTGATTCTGCTCGAGCTACCTCGGCACCAGCACTGCAGCTTACGGCCATCGGCAAGGCAGCCCGGGTGGCAAGCTTGTACAAGGAGATCAATGATAAACTCCGCCCTGAGCATATCCCCGCGGGCCAGCCATTGCCCGACAGCGTCGGACATGCCTGTCGTCGGCCTCAAACCGCGGGTTGGTTGTCACCCGGCCTAACCTTTTCTCAGGATTATACGGAGCAGTGAAACCCATGGCAACCCAGTCGGCCAAATTATTTCAATATCCTCCTCCACACAATCCAAGCAAGGAATGCAGCGCCATGTCCTTCAGCATCGTAAAAGTGTACGCCCGATCCCAGCTGTTTTGGAAACAACCAGAGTCAGAGAAACTGCGACAAGCAAGCTAAAGGCAAGCAGTTGAACTTGCCTCCGAAGACAGCGGAAATTCGGGCCCACCTGTAATTATGTCCGCTTGGATGCACATAATTTCAGCAGTATGCTGTTGTGGATGAGGAACATTCCCTAGCAGCCCTAGCATGTGCCGTGGTGACCGCGTGTAGCTGGGACCGCAGTTCGTTCTTCAACAATTGCACCAGATGGAAATACAAATCGCCAGCGCTTCGCGGCTCAACCGACAAGAAACTCGCCACCGTAGGTTTCACTTCAAGACCGCAAGACGAGTGCCCAGTAGCAAAAGAGACCTTCGTGCGTGATTGCGTGCAAAAAAACGTTGGCTGACATGGCCTGCGTGGTCGTGCAGTATGCCTCCACGATGTTTGCATCAAACAGAACAGCTACCATAACTGTCGGACGCTTGTGACCAATTGGCCACAGAGTCTTTGTGCGGGTGTTGCCATTCCGACTCTCAATCTCAGTGCCTGTTTTGATTGTTAATCGTTGGATCTCTCCGCCTGTTTGCGCTCTTTTTTCCCACCTTTGAATGCATCCTTACCAACCTCAGACTCGGTGATACCTGCAACGACACCCAGGCTGCTACTTCCTTTTCGACCAAGAGGACAGCGCTGATAAGTTCATCAAGGCCACAAAGCAAAACAAGACGACGTTCGGGTTTGAATTGTTTCGAGTGCGTGGCATAGTCTTGATGTGCCGAGGATTACCATGGACATCAATTCGTCGACGGGCAAGGGGAAAGCTTTCGTGCTGTCGCTTGCTTTGCTCCGTATGCCAAAGCTGCAGCCTTAGATTTTGGACAAGTTTGTATAATCCACACAGAGACTGGGATTCATGAGTTGCCGGGAAATTTGCACTGCAGTGGTAGGGTATCTGCACGACAAACTATGTATGCTTGCTGCAATCTATGGCATTCAGATGAAGACAAGGTTCCCCGCCAGAAGGTGACGAAGGTGCTCTGGACCAGAACGCTTTGTCTGGTTCGGGTGGTTTGTGGTGTGACAAACACGAACCGTGGTAGCTCCGCCTCAGGATGCCCGCGACGGAACTATCTTTGAAGACGCTACCTACAAGCAGCGTTTGGCTCATCGACCTTTGTTGTTGCCACGGCCACGGCTTCGCTTGATGTTGGAAGGTTTTTGGACGGATTGGCAGTCCCAAAAGCATTCGAGGCGGGGATTGCTGCACGTGAAGCATTGAAAGACATGATTTGCAGTCTGTAGGCGCCGCCAGATCCAGTTTCGGAGCTGCAACCTTCGAGCAAGAAGGTGGGCAAACGAATTCGGAGGAATCCGTATAAAGAACTTTTCCTTGCTGATGGCAGGACACCCCATTGCTAAATTACATGAAGACCAGGCCCTTTTTTTGCGTTGTGCTCCCAGCCTCGGCCCCCGGCCTTGCAGCTTTCGTCATTAAACGGACATGGCGGCAGGGCGGCTGAGAGAAGATCTCGTCAAGAGAAACGCCTCTCTGCTGCATTGCAGTTTGGGTGATGTGTTGCAGTTATGGGCCCTATGGAACTGAATCCGGTGCTAGCTGCTAGTTGAACTGAAGTTGCTTCGGTCTCAACCTGACACTCCCTTGAACAAAATCTGCCAGTGCTACCTACATTGAGGAATGTTGACCACTTAACAAGCTGCCCAGTCCAGGTGAAAGGGAGCGCAAGAGATGGCGTCCTGCACTGAGCTTGAAGCACACGTAGTGTGGCATGCTCGTACTGGTTGAAGTGTCGTGCAATTTTACATTGCTTTCGGGCCAGACGACCGACTGGGTCGAATAGACGAAAAGCCCCGATGGCGGTGTGCGGAGCCCACTTCTCAGTACGCAGGGCAAGAGTGCCATTAGTTCATGCATTTACTGGGTGTTGTGGGACTCTGGCCTTCCATGAATGCGATCACAAACCGGTCATGCCCTCCTAGAAGCCTGTAGCGCCTTGGTCATTCTCCTTGCTTGTGCCTCCAGTGGTTGGGCAGCTGCAAATCGGCATTGTTTTCTGCGTATTCTGCACTGTGCATTGCAAGTCAACGGTGCAAAGATGCTCTTTGCTTCAATCGAATTGTATCCTTCTGAAGGTGCGGCACCGTGAAGCACTTAGAAGAAGATCCAGATTCAAGAGGCGATAGCTGATCTCTACCCCGGTATGCGCTGATTCACTAGCTTCCACAGGAACCTTCTACTGCACGTACTGCTGGGAGATCTGGGAAGCTCAGGCAAGCAGCCTATTCGATCTGTGCTGTTGCCAACTGTCTTGACGGCGCGCAGTGGCAAGGAGTACAAGCAAAAGAAGAAGAAAAAGAAGTCAAAGAAGACCGAGGCGATTGCAGCAAAGGAAGAGCATATGCAACAGCAAGCGGCAAGATGTGTGATATTTGCATAGGAATATGCAGAAGAAGAGGAAGAAGAGGAGGATTGGTACGAGGAGTGGCGACGTTCGCTCGGAAGCCTCATCTTAACCTCAGCTGAACCTGCGCACTCAAATGAAACCTTTCTGTATGCAGCACGCCCAAACAAGCCTGCCGGGTTCCGCACGATGCATCGACATGAGGGGTCAGTGTTCCAGCAACAGAAATCATGTAGCATCTGTCATTACATGTGACTTCGTCTTCTGTGCACAAGGAGCCAAGCAGCAAAAAGAAAAAGAAGAAAAAGAAACATGAAGCGTATGAAGAAGAATGGCACGACCACGCCAGGCGCCGGGAGTTGTCAGGTAAGACACGGTCTTTTGCTTCAACATGTCAGATGTCGGTGCATATCCAGAGCAAGTGGTAAAGCAAAGCATGTTGATTTCGCCACCACCCTGCAGTGGCTGGCACAGTTCCGAGCAGGGAGAAACTTGGATGCAGCACTGCACTTTGGTGATCAAGAGTGATCGCTACGAGCTGCTGAGGATGACTGGGCCTGGTACGATGCAGAAGCCTCTGAGGAACTTCGCCCGGTTTGTGAGCCTGAGACAGCAAGCTGCAGCACTCACAGACTGTTGCAGTGCCAGGAGCCCAAGAAAAAGAAGAAGAAAAAGAAATCAAAGGCAATTCTGTGACCGCCAGCGCTGCTGCAGTGTCCCAACACCTTTCAGCAGGACGAGGATGAGTATGGTGCTTGCCACTGGCACGAAGAGGCCATGCGAGCACGTCGCACTGACATCCGTGGATGCACGCAGTCTATCTTGGAGGACTACTGGGGCGAGCAGGAGAGCAAAACAAAATCTAAGAGGTGGCTTCGGTGCGATTGCATGGTACCGCCGTCACAATTGGGGTTCATGTTGAGGTCAAAAGCCAAAGAGTCCGAAGAGTGGTGGGAAGAGTCGCGGGGGCCCATGCCTGGCTGGGAAAAGCAACAGTCATTTGAAGCTTTGCCAAAACATCTCATACGTCTCCAAACAAATTTCTTCATGTGTGAGACTGACAAACAGCATCAGTGGCATAAGGTTGCATTTGTTTCTGATGCATGACAAGCTCAGCTCAGGTCCAAGCCCAAGGAAACTTCTTCCAAGCGCAGGCTGGAAGCAATACATGGACAGATTCTGTTCAACATGCGGGAATTACCTCGATGCACCCAGCACTGTGATTGCAGTCACCGGTGCGACATGCATCAGGTCTCAAGGCAAGTGGAGAGAAAAGGAAGAACAGAAGGCCAATGTTCTTCCACTGCACATCTCTGCACGGCACTTGCTGTGCCCTGGAAAATTGAACCCACCACAGGAGCCCGAGAAGTCTCGGCGAAGGACCGGCGTTGGGTCAGAGTGTCAGTATCCTGCGTGGCGTTGTGAAGCTTCGCAGTCCCCGCTTGCTTGCTGAATTTGTGCTATGTGTATTCGAGACAGAATTCGCCAGGAGAGAGAAGGATGACAGCTCCCAGTGGGTTCCAAAGCTGCTGACTCAATCAAAGACGAGGGCTTGTCGATGACAGCGTATACTTCAGAGTCTGTTGGTTTGCCGCCTCCTTCATATGTCGCTAGCACGCACGCATACGCACGCAATCCGCTCGCCAGACGATGGACCTGCACAGGGGGCCGTGATCCGTGTACTTTCGACACGGCGAACGGAGCGTTCCTCGAGCCGAGGGCTCCTTCGGGTTCAGCCAGAAAGAGGCTGAACTCCAGCGCTCAGGCGAAGTGCCATTCCGCAGTGGTAGCAACGATGTCGCCGTCCGTCGTGAGCCCGAAATCGAAAGCAAAGGTTCCCACTACGTAAACGATCTGGGCAGAGAACTGTCAGGATAGTCCAGCGCCCAAGACGGTGCCCACTTTTGATGCAGCACCGGCATTCAGAGCATGTCGTCCAAGAGGAACAGCAACAAGACAGGGTCTAAGTATGTTGCAGCTGTCATACGGCCAGGGATTGGCCGGGAGTTAGTCAGGAGTTCCTGTTGAAATTGGCGCCGCAGTGGGCAGCGACCGCTAGCCAAGTTTCCTTTCGGCTTGAATCAACGAAGAAGGGGTCAGGAGGAGCAGAACTGCCAGCACATAGCCGGCATGGAGGGAATCATACCAAACCGCTTGGATGTGCAGTTAGTTTTATGCATACGTGATATTGCTTCCCATTTTCATGTGCAGCATTAGGCAGCATCACCTTCAGAAGCCAGGCCATCGAATTATGAATAGGGTCGAATTTCCGGCACGATTTTGTTGAAGGCTGCGAGAAGGATTCTTGGTGAAGGTGGAGAGCCCTCACTACCCTGCTTGGATATGGTTAGGAATCAGACTCAGGTGCTTGGTCGTAACAGAAGCCTGAAGCGGAACGAGGCAACTTCAAGCATCCCAGTATTTCCTTGCTATTACTTTCATTGTGGCCGTGATGGGCGACTGCACTGCGAGTACGCTCGAGTATGCTCCAGTACTCTCGAATACGCTCGAGTACGCCATACTACGTTCGAGAACGCGCGAGTAAGCCCGAGTATGCTCGAGTACCCTGTGCGAACATACTGTATAGCCTATAGCAGTTGCCAGAATCAGAAACCATAGACTAGACTAGTAGTATTAACGGTGAAACATACAACAATATGTCACACAAAAACAAAACACAATGTATAGGAATATACATGCGTAACAGGTATGAACATATATATATATATATACCCATATATATATATGTATATAACAACATATGATTTCAATATATAACATGTAACATATAACAGATAATATATGCATATATTATATGCTATGCAACATGTTACATACACACACACACACACATATATATATATATATATATATAGTACCCCCCTCAGTTATCCATCGTTTCGGTGGTTTTTAGCCCATTAGGGAGGGGCATAGGCTACTTCAGGGTATAGGGGCAGTACTGTTGTGGGGGTAGCATATATATAATATGTAAGAAATGGTATATAAAAAACATACCAGAATGTAGAATATAGAATATACAGAAAAGAGTGTAGAGTACAGAAAGTAGAATAATCAAATCCAGAGAGTAGAATATAGAATACAGAGCAGACTATACAGAATATTCAGCTTATGGCAGGTGCTATATAGTATAGATTATAGAATGTGTAGTGTAAAGTATGTAATGCATGGTTTTCATATGTAGTATGAAATATTGTGTATGTCTTATTTTGTACTATATACTATCAAGTATTACACTTAGCATATGATATATACTGCATGATATATCATAACATATCCATTGCAAAAAACCATAGGTCTAATATATAAGAGAAGATATAGTAAATCATTATGAAAACTCCCTCCGGGAGTGCTTTCGTTTGAGACCCAGCTAGCTTTGCTGTTCGAGGAGGTGTGGGGGGGACCACCCAAAAAGTGGCCCAAAACGCCAGGAGAGACGTCTTTTTGGAGAAACGGGACCCCGATGATGCTCATGATGCCTGGTGCCGGTGGGCCGGTGGGGGGGGTTCATGCGCCACTTTCTAGGTGCTGTGCAGAGTGAGCTTTCGTCCCCTCGCCCGTTAGGCGCAAGTGTTTTTTGTTTGCGAGCATACCCGGCCGGCTCTACTCGCCCATACCCAGCGATACTCGTGCATACTCGCGCTTAGTCGCAAATATTTGCGCATACTCGTGCATTCTTGCGCATTACTTGCGCATGCTCGCGCAGACCGCATACCCGGCGCTGCTCGGGCCCCCACCTGCAGTCACAAGTGGCTGTTTGTGCAATTAGCTTCACATCTTTCAGGTTGAAAGCTTCAAGTCAGGTTTGTCACGAGAGCTACTAGTAGCTCTGTGGAGCTTGCGGGAGTTGTCGCCCACCAAGTCACAATATAGCAGGTCACCACGTGAAAGTCGTACGAGGGTCCGTTCAGCATGTTTAGCAATGGTTTGAGTGAGGAAGGAGAGCGGGCACATGGATGCGCAATGACGCGCTGCAACAAACTCACGTCGTCCCTGCGCTTCCTTTCCCTAGCGCCGCAAAACACTAGTTTCTCGCCGCTGCAGGTGTGTTGAAGCGGTGCTAGTGCTGCTAGTTCCGAATTTGCGCGATTTCAAAGCGGTCGTGCCTCTACGGGACCCGTGCCGACGGATTGTTCCCGCTGGTCGCCTCTCTTCCAGCCGATATAGTTGTGGAAGCTGGTGAATTCGGCGCCACCCACAAAAGTCCCATTTGGTTGCGAAGACATTCAGCCGCTGTAACGGTGATCTTCTTGCGAGCTGCAGTCCGGACAGTGACAACTAATGGATTCGGATAGGTGGAGTTTGCCGTCTCGACGAAGCATTTGCTGTTGTCGCCTTGTCAGTTTTGTCGCCGTGGATGTTCCAACAGCGACCACCATGATGGCAGTCTCCTTGACGGCACTTGCGGCAAATTTATGGAGTGCACCATCCAGGTGCAAAACGTGGTAGTCTGGAAAACTGATGCAGCTCTTTGCCAGGCCTCAGGTGCGGTGACGACTCGGTGTCTCGAGCAAGTTCAAATCCAGAGCTGGAGAGTGGACTCGTCTACCTTCTTGCCGTAGTTCCTTTGCGAACCTAGAAAGGGAACCTGACCAGGAGTAACTTCGAGGAACGCAGAGGTCGAACACATGCGTTTTACCCAAAATGGGAAGCCCTGTCAAGCTCTGACATCCACAATGCCTACATACAGATTTTTTTTTCAATAGTTCCTCCGGTTCAAGATTCTTCCTACAAGTCCCGCTCCCCGATCACAACCCGCCGTGTGAAGAACCCGTTGTCTGTGTCGTCCTGTCAGGCACTGCCAACTGCCGCCCTTGTGCGACGAATCAGGAACCAAATGTTTTATCAGGTTCATTCCAGAGGTTAACAGCCACGCTACGCACGGGAGCCATTAAAACTACATGTTCACACGATCCGCGTTCTACAGCCTGCACAATCCCTGCCGCAGTCCTGACCACAGGCTCAGGCTGAGATTGGCTGTGTGCACGAGCCGAACCGTTTGATTTTCTTCTTCCTGACATTCTGCTCATATTCGTCACAATCCTCCACACCCTTACTGTCTAGGTCCCTTATACGTTTGAACCCGCACGAAAACCGCATCGTTCACCTTACGCTGAACGCTCAAACAAAAGCTATTTTGGGATTTTCCTTATAACTTATGAACACTGGCCACTACTGGGCACGTGCAAGATTCGGCCGCTCCCAATTGGGGGTTCGGCCTGTCAAGACCATTATGGCTCATTATGGCGTAGTGGATATACTTGTACTTTATCTAACTAGCAGTCAGCCGGGTTACAGTCTGCAGCTACAAGCGGAGTTGAATATTCCATTTCTATTGTAGGGCCTGGCGGCACGGGCCGGCATGGCCGGCAGGACACGAACTCTAAGCCTGAGCCCTAGGCCATACATGCTCCGCACTCCAATAAACACTGCGAACTTTGAGCCTGAGCCCTAACGCGTGCGCATGTGTGCGCTGTACACAAGCATTAGCAGCATCATTTTTACCGTTGGTGTTTCCTTTCCCGCCTTTGAGACCGCCTAGGGGCGACCCCAGAGCCACGTGCCGGAGCATCATCGACACGATTGGAGCTTCTTTTCTCCTTCGTGGAGTCTTTAATGCTGTGCCGCCCTGAAGATTGAACAACTTCATCTCACGACAAAATCCCAAAGACTCTCCGGCCTCCCCTAAGCGCCCGAAAGGGTGCCCCTGATGCTCATGATGCGCTCCCGCGACGGCGTACAAAAAACACACCATGCCGTGGGTGGAAACTCATCGGAGCTGCTTCGAAGATGGGCGCGCCCCGCGATGCCCTCTCACAGGGAAAAGAAACACAGAGTCTGATGATGTCCAGGGAAAGCTAGCGGCGCTACCGCGCTGGACCACAACGGCCATGCCGGATTTCTATGCTAGAGTGGAAGTGAAGGGGTGCCTCGAATCTCTCGATGATCCCACCCGTTTGTTCAGCGTACCTGGTAGTCGAATTTCACACGGAGCTTTCATGACAAGCTTGATGCTATCGTGCTGAGAGAATCTTGTGCAAACCGGCGTTGTCCGTTGCAACTCTGCTGATGCAGATCAACACACAAGCATCGACTCTGGGCGCATACACAAGGTTAGCTATCGATTGGAACACGTGATTCCAAAACGGTTATCAGGGTTAAGACAAAAAACACTGAAACAAATGCATAACTTGCAAACGATGAACTCGAAATTCGTCTCGTCACACGCAACCATTCATCCATTCATTCCTCCACAATGTTGACTCATAACTTGTCTGTGAGGTTGGTCTGCGCCGGAATAGGTGGAGCGGGGCGGGGGGGCGATTCGGTCGTGGTCTGGGCAGTTCATCTTGTAGGGTGGCTTGGGGGGTGCAGTGTCAGTTGACCACAGTGAACAGATCATGACTTCTTGGATATTCGCCTGTGTTGCTGAAGCGGATGTGTTTGCAACGCCTTACATGGGTTTTCCCCCGATGATTGGTCCTCCACGGCTTTCTCCTTCAACGAACGGAAGATGGCGTGCCCCTTCGTGTTCCTTTTTTGAAGGCAATGGCAACTCTCGCACGTAATGAAGAGGGAAATGAACTATGTCGCTATGGGGTCAACTAAAGTGCCTTCCATGCACATGCGTTCTGAGCGGAGCACCTGCCAGCAGCTGCTGTCCCGGGTTTGTTGTACTCCAAGGCGAAAGAGTTGACCCGGAGCAGGCACGATCCTTTGAGTCTCCTTGTTTTTTGTTATGATATTTGATGTCAGTTCTAATGCTGCTGCTGACAGCCCGCGATTGAAATCTCTAAGCTTTCTCCGCAAGAAAGCTTTCCTTATAAGAACAGGCCGAGAGTTGGAAGCTTGGGTCAGGGTTAGATTATCAGGAGGCAGTGCAGCATGTCGAGTGTAGTTGTACCTCCACCGCTGCAGGTTGACCCAACCTTGCGGAGCGGCTCGCGAGATGTGCAGGCCACCTGCTGCGACCCGCGTGAGCTCTTGATTGGAAGAGAAGACACCGGACCCATCAGTCAGCCCGATCTGGGGAGCGTGATGACTGGATCGAATCGTGTTGCACCAATCTTCCTGCCAGAGCTCCCTGGAGAACGTACCGACTGAAGGGATACCATGGGACACCAAAGCCGCATGCAGTGAGCATGCTGGGGCGCGTGACGAGGCACAAGAGCTCATCCCATCTGCAACGACGAGAAGACGTCCTGCCGATTTGTGCGGTCCTTATACATGCGCTGGAGCGGATGGTGTTGTATGTACGTACGCCCCCATGCCCTCAGTCATCTTGCGTCTTGATTGGCATCAATTTTGAATGAGGCGAGCACCTCGACCACTCGGAGTCGTCCCGTGCGAATCAGCCATCCACATCTTGCAGGGGCAAAGTCAAAATCGACGGTATGGTTCTTGTTGCAGATGACAGCATCCTGAGCGGTTGTCGTTGCCGCTTTGTCTCGCGTGGCACATCTTTTAGTCGGGAGTGCCTTTGGTAGTAGGACCGCAAGCCTGCGGCTAGCACAAGAGTGAGGTTTCGGCATCTTCATCGCTGCTCCTGCTGGGACGGTTCCGCTTGCGAACTGGGTCGGATCGGATTTACGGGCTAGTGGCGTTCAGCCGGAGTCGCAACTTGCGGAGACAAACAGCCTTTTTGCACTCCGCCCGAGTCAGATGTCAACTTTCGACAGCCGCAGCACAGACAAGATGGGACGAATGGTTCGAATTGCTGGCAAAGAGTTTCATGGCCCGAGCACCGAGATTGCAAAACAGGCACCCAAAACAGGGAACAACACACAGGGCATGCTTGGTCACAGCTGCTACAGGCAAGCTAGGCAGTACAACGGCCGGGCAGTTCCAACTCCAGCATACGCTGCCAGAATATCCGCGTGTTCGGTTCAGGACTGGCAGCATCGATTTTGTCTGCCCAAGCACAGTCCTTGTCGCGAACGGCTGCAGCTCCAAATTCTGCACTGAATTTGACCTTCTTTCCGACCGCTTCATCCACTTGCTCTGCATGCTTATGCATCCACGCAGCGGTTTCTCAGCGATGGTAGAGAGCAAATGATTAGGACTAGGAATCCCAGTAACTTAGTATGACCGGCCAGCACTGCAGACCGAGAGCAGCTGGATAGCAGCACATCTTTGCCAGTCCTGTTTTCACAAGATTGCATCGTAGTGCGGTGATAAGTAAGCTTTGTTATGTTCCGCTCGTGGCTTCTTGAAGACTAGAAGTGCTGGGGTGGAGAACTCAGATGTTCTGATACAAAGTCCCATGTGCATTCTTCCTTTTGTGTGCGGTCAGCAAACGAGGACCGGAAGATGGCCGGCGATGAGAACATGTCCGCGCAGGAGCTTCCTTTGCATTCATTCTGTCTTCCAGCTTTCTGTCCTGCCGCACTTCACAAGCATTTTCCCGAACAGATCGAGTGATGCAGGAGATTCAGCTACGGGACTGCTTCGCGAAATTTGATAGCAACGGGGATGGCAGGATCCAGGCAGCAACTTGCACTGCGTCGGCTTGATTCGACTGTGTTCCTGCCGGGAGGCTGATGAGTTCAAAAAGTTGATGTCCAGTCTTGCTGACTTCACCCCCAAGGAGTGGGAATGTGAAGCTGGCGGGGCTGGCGACAGTGCTTTCTTCCTTGTTGCGGGAACAGGACTTTCAGACGGTAAAAACTATGCCTATGATAACAGGAAGACAGTGATGACGTGATGACATATGATGACCTGCGAATCCTGACCAGAATGAGAAAAAGGATGAGTTTGAGGGAAGACTGAGGACGATGAAGATGATGAAACTCTGATGAAACTGTAATGGGATGACTTGAAGCATAATCTTTCTTCAATTGCCGCGAAACAGGTTCGTGAATATGCGCAGGCGATGTGGCAGCTTTCTAGAGGCTTGGCCATGCTCCCCGCCCCGAAGAGCCCCTCAGCGAAAGCACGTCAACCAGACACAGCGATAGAGGATTGTTAAGGTAGGTGCAACCAGGACAAGGTCAAGAAAAACCAGCCACTTGTGCCAGGCGAGGGTCCGCGCAAGGAGGCTTCAGATGTCAAGGCTACCTGTTTTCCAACCCACAAACGCGGTCCAGATATCCAACGTAACAAGGGCGGCTTCACAAGATCACTACTGCAGTGGAAGATGAGAAAAAGGACTGAGCTTCTTTTTGAAGGGATGGTTTTCTGCGGAACATTTGGGTTGGCTTTTTGCAGAAAAACAGAATTTCCTGAGATAATGATGGTTTTGGGTCGAAAAGCAAATAGTTTCCTAGGAAAGCTAGAAACAGTCGTTGGGGAGTGTTTTTGGTTTCTCTCACTGGGGGAACTTGGTTCTTCATTGGAAGACTACGGTGTTGCCATGTGTTGCCACATGTGGTATTCAAATGCATGTCAGACGTCGAGTGTGGTTGGCACAGATCAAGCAGCTCATCGAGAACCTCGGGCGCCCAGAGCGGGAAGCCAGCTCTAGAAGAAGCTGGAGGCAGGAGCCAAGGGACCTTGGACAAGGGCGAGATTGCGGAGGACCTGCAGGAGCTCTACGCGGAGGATCCGGTAGAAGCTGCCCGGGATGGGAATCACACGGAGGCGGATCTGCTCCAGCTGACAAACCCGACCTGGACGGCATCTTCGATGCCGGGGTAAGTGGACCTTAAGTGGAAGCAGCAGCGATCAGCAAAGCTTGGAGCAAGAGCGGCTTTGAGATCATCTACGAAGCCTTGGAAAAGCAGATGCGATTGGATATCCACGCTTCCCAAGTCGGGCGTGCCAGAACTCGGAGGTGGTGATGGTGCAGCAAAGGGATGGCTTGCGTCCAAAAGCCGAACCGGGAAATATCGCAATCACATCAGGTGGCCTGAGCGGTGGCTGTGGCATCTGGGACAACCTGATGATGGGCAATGTGGATCGCGCTCAAGCCCGAGCTGGGCTGGTGGCCGCATGTGCCGATCAAGCTTCCGTCGATCCCAGATCGTGGGTCATGTCCACCGTGGCCAGGAGTTCACCCGGCATTCGAACCCATAGACGGTGGAGCTGCTTTCTTCGATCCTCGGTGGAGCGAGATATTCCTCCAGGTGCTGAGAATAATAGGGAGGCCTACAACGAGGCAAAGTTGAAGCTGAGCCAAGTCACGGAAAGAGAGACGGAACGAGAAGGAGGTGAAGCTCATGGGGGGCGCGCTGCTGCGCGCGCCAGGCGCGAATGCTCAGCATGTTGATCCTTTGAAACTCTCGTCAGCGTGTTTTCAAGATTCCGGCAACCGTGGCTCTTTCTCCAAAACCTGCGTTAGACCTCCAGTCTCGCCGTGCGTGGGGCGGTTCTTCGTGCGGTTCATCGGCTTGAGTGTGGCCTATGCCTGACCCTATGGCGAGATGACGCACGTGGCGGTTGGCAACGTCAACCTGGTCGTCATCGTGCTTGACTTCATCGAGTGAGGCCTGCCCTCCAGAGCACCTGTTTGTCTTCCTGGAGGGCGGCTGCTGTCGTGCCGAACCGAGCAGGGTGCTTAATTAGACTTGAAAAGTATCTAGATGCTTGGTGTCAGCTTCGCATTCCTGAGCCGGCAGGCATGGGAAGAACCGCGGCTACGTTGTTGAAGTTTGCGTCTGAGGGCCAAGCCCTGTGAGAGCAGCCGATGTTGCCAATCTCAAACCCGCCTACACTCGTACTGAGAAGTAGAAGCTAGCCGGCTTCAGTTTCGAGGGCGACCTGACTTCGACGCCAGAACTTTCCTTGATTCGTTTAGCAAGAAAACCTATGACTTTCCCTTCGAAACTCCGGTTGCTTTTCAAAAGTTCGAAGTTAGAATCCCCCCCAGAGTTCGTATCCATTGCAGTCGCGAGCAGAAGCTGCAGCTCTTCACCTTGCTTGACACAAGCAGATGTTCAGGAAAAGCGAAGTTAGGTCCAAGTTCGCTGCAGGGGTCATTTTGGATTCACGACCACGTAGTTTGTTCGAACCTCCGGGGCATTACATCAGGACACTCGGAGCTGAAGAGCTGCTGACCAAGCTCATTCTTGAGGAGAGCAAAGTTGTCCTCACTTCGACAAACGACATCAGAGACTTCATCATTTGTTTCATGTCAGCAATCAGAGAGCGTACGGAACAGTCTAGTTGGCACTGTTCATCCCATGAAGTACGGCGCTTCTCCTGTTCTTCTAAAACTGGATGCTGGCATTGGGATGCCCCGCAATGGGTGACACGCATCCTGAACTTTGTTTGCCGGTGCAGATACTCGACGAAGAGAGCCTGCGTGTCTTGACTCGTGCCGAGGAGTGAGACGATGTGTGGCACCGTGATTGATGACTTCGTGGCCCTTGGTTAGCAAAATGAAAAAACTCAGCTTTGTGGCGATCGTGCCCGAAGTTGCGATGCGCGGCTAGACGACCAAGCTCAACAGCCCCGCGCAAAGTGCATCTCATTCCTCACGAGGCCCGGGAGCCCTCCACTTGAAGCAGTCCTTGTCGCCGCCTGCTTCCCGACAACTCGAGCTCTTGCCTTCAAAGGTGACAGCAAAGAAGTCCAGACACCCTTTCACAAAGTGTGACGACACTTTTCGAACAGCTTCCTGGGGTTGGCCAGCACGCAGACCAGAAACTGCACAGGGCGCAGGACTCCGGTCAGCAGCTCTTGGCGGAGCTTGTGACCCACGCAGATGACGGTGCTTTGGGTCCCTCACTCCAAAATTTATTCCCATCCTTTGTGGACGGCTCTTGTTCGCGCTAGACAGTATCGATTGTGCTGGAAACTGAAGAGTTTGAAGCGTAGGCGCGTCAATATAGGTGACGTTCGATCGTTCTTGAAGGTTGAGCGGCTTGGCAAGTTGGATGGCAAGGCTGCTCGTATGTCGTATGATCATCAGTGGGGACTCGCAAGTGGCTTTGGACTGTCTGCGGCGGCCCACTCAATCGTGAACTGCGAGATTCGTTGCCCGACTATATAGACGCGGAGGTCTGCGCGGCGTGTACATGTATTATATGCCATTTCGATCAATCCTGCGGATGCGCCTCCTGCGGGCAAGCTTTCGCCCAAGCCACGGGAGCCTTCGCCGCCGTCGCAGCGGTTGGACCAGGCCACGCAAGGCCAGCTTGAGGGTTTCGACAGAGGGTTGCAAGATTCCAGTGCAGTTGCCTTCGTTCGTTGAACTTAGGAAAGCTGCAGAGTCGGAGATGGTGGCGCAAGTGAACCATGGACGCCTGACAGCCCGCAGGAAGTTGCGCGAGGTGCTGTGTGACTTAGGCGTTCATCAGTCTGTACCTTGTTCCTTCGACGAGTCCACGATTTCTGATGCACTGCTGCCTCCTTTCAAGACGTCTGGGGTGCTTGTCTTTCCAAAAGGAGTGGATCCCTCAAGGTGTGTGGCGAGGACGAGGAGTGGTTACTTGGATATGTATTCAGGCGTTCGCTCGCCTCACAGGCCGGTAGGTTTTGTGCTACGACGTCAAGATTCAGCCGGCCCAAGACCTTGGGCAAAGGTCCTCAACGAGATTGTTGTTATACTTCATGCAGGTCGGTTTGTGGGCTGTGACGCAGGGCCGTCCGCGAAGGCTAAGACCCCGGCCACTGCCGGAGCCCAAAGCACCGCCCGCCCAGAGGGGCGTGCCGAGTCAGGTAGCAGTACCCAAGACCTGACGGATGCCAACCACATGCTCGACACACAGCTCCAGGATTACCGCCACTCTGTCAACAACCTCCGAAGGGAGAGAGATCTGGCGCTGGATGATCGTGACGCATATCGTCGCCAAGCAGAGCGTGCAGAGGACCGTGCCGATAGGGCCGAGGCGGAGCTACATGATCGAGGCTCCCGCAGACGCCGGCGAGATTCTGGTTCAGTTGACAGTCGCCGCCGCAGCCGGTCATATGACCGCGGTCGCCGGCGTAGAACCCGAGATGGAGATCGCCGCGAGCACACACGTGATCGTGAGCGCCGGGCCATAAGCAACCCGCGAGAACGCAGTGAGCCTGCCCGTCGCGCGAGAACAGGGGCAAGGTGGAATCGCCAGCGCGCTAGGGCTGATGCAGACCAGGACACAGTTCCTGAGACGCCAGCTCCACGCACCCCGATGTGCTCATCCTTTTCGACAGCTGTGGTGCCTCCGTGTCGATCTGCGCTACATCCCGAAGGACTTCCGGGGTTGCCAGCTAGTCAGGTTAGTCTCGGGAATGGTTTGGCAGATGTCGTTGCTCGAATCTGTAGCACTTGTCTTCAGCTTCAAGTGCCATTCTGGAGGGAGAATTCCCAGTGTTCGATCATTTGGGAACTTCCTGAAGTGAAGCTGCTATCTAAACGCCAGCGTGTTGGGAAGTGGAATGTGGACCTTTGCGCATTTCGTACGCCTGGCGTCAGAGAACCTCGGTGTTGATTTCCACCTGCTTGCAGCAGCAGTCCGTGCTGTGTCCGAGCTGTCCCAGTCACTGTCAGCTTCGCGGAGGATCGCAATATCATTGGATGTCGTGAGGCGGCAGAGCCTCATCCGGGAGGGCTGGCGCTGGTGCCACCTATGGCTGTCGCTGGAGCCAATGGACAGGCCGGACTTTCGCAAGCTGCGTGCGTCTGCGTGCCGGAGTTCTTGGGGCTCGGATAGGCGAAGCACATCATCTAGGGCCCGACACAGTACAGCTGAAAGTAGGGTTGAGCGACGTGAAGGTGGTGAGTTGCGTGCAGTCGCACTCGTGGGCCCGCGAACCAGAGCGCCAGAAGGTCGTGTTTGGGGCGACTTTCGTCAGCAGGCGATTCAAGATATGGAGCCTCAGGACACAGTCCCCTTGTCCGCATAGGCGAACCGAACCTCCAGCGTTTGTTCGCAGAGTCGCCGCAGTTCACGGTTACCTCCAGGGAATGCCCGTGATGGGTCTTCTCTATAGCGCGTGCGCTTGCGATGTCTGCAGACCCTGCAACATTATCTTCAACAACTTGCAGCAGAGACTGTCTAAGGTAGGTTTCCAATTTCGGCCCGTTCAACTGATGCTGCTGCCCAGCTCCTTCCTTTCCTTTGGGTTTCCCTGGCTGCCGAGGACCCTTGACTCCAGGGAGTTTCGTGCTCCTGCTCCTACCTCGAAGAAGCGGCCATGGAGTAGCGGTGGAGCAGCTCCTTCCTTTTTATCTTCGTGTTTGCCGAGTCTGAGCCGCAAGTGCTGAAGACAGCTGGAAAGTTCAGCTCACCAAAACTCGCAGTGGTCAGCGCAGCGAAAAGGAGAGCGGCGGTGCGATTGCCGCCATGAGTCAGTACTTAACATGTTCCACGTATTCAGTGCGTCAACGAATGGTGGCAGCTTTTGTGGCCCGCCCGCCCGCCCGTGGAGCCGCTCTTCTTCTTCAAGTACGACTTCGTCCTCCTCGTCTTTGGCAAGCTGGTGCATTTCGTGGGATTACGGCGACTTCTTCGCTTACGGTACGCTTTCCATCTTCGTGTTTGCTAAGTCTGAGCCGAAAGTGCTGAAGACAGCTGGATACTTCAGCTTATCACTGTCAGAGACATAGGATGGTACAGTAGTTACGGCTTAGCTTATCCAAATGCTTGCTTGATACCGGTTTGAGTGCTGAGGTTTCGAGCTATCTGTAGTTTCACTGTAGTTATCATCTTGACAGAAAGGAAACCTGCAAGTATTCAATCAATACTACTGTAGTTATTAGCCGAAGCCGTGACGTTAAAATTCATTCTAACACCAGCATTCCACTGCCACATGCCCCAGATCTACACCAGATTAAAGAAGTGTTCAACTGTTTTTGAGAACAAGTAAAGCAACACAACCCACCTAATTTTCACCAGTGGCTCGTTAATATGTAATTAAAACTAAACTGTATCTGCTTGATATCTAACCTTGTGGCTGTTTGCTCTTGTGCAAATTTCGCGATTTTGTAAACACTGTTAAAGTACGTGTTTGTCAAATTCCGCATATGGTGTTCATGACTTCGTTTCTCCGTGAACCCTTGGTGCGCATGTGTGGATTTCTGTTGCCATCCCTATCTCAACGAAATAGGTAGTAGTCACTGTGTAAAACCGAAGTAGTACTTAACTGCTCCGTCGTGAATGATTATCTGGCTCTCTTGTGCCGCTGCACCGATTGGCTATTTCTAGACATGCTGAATACTAAGTTTTCATGAATAGTAGTTGACTATTGCTTATTGTGTGGCTTGAGCAGCATGTGGGTATGAGGCAGATCAGCAGGAATCCTAATTGGATACCAGTTCTAACAGAAGCCGCAACAGATGTCTTGCAAATTTTGCTTGAGTTTGAAAGTGTAAGGAGTGGACAATAACTGGATGAGACATGCGTGTTTTGCGAACATTACATGAAAAAGGTTTTAGCGGTCGTCACCCGGGCCTCTGCGCAATATATACATATGTACTTATTTATTGTTCATTTATCTATTTCTATTTATTTACGTATTTTTATTTATTGTAGTTTTTTAATTTTTGCTATCTATGTATTTACATTTTTGGTATATTCACCTGCATGTGTGTGCACGTATGTTTATCAGTACATACATGGATACGTACGTGCATGCATACTTACCAACACATATATTTATATGTATTTGTATATATATATATATATGCACATGCAAACATACAAGCATACATACATCATACGCATATACGAATACATAGGCGGATACATGTACATGCACGTGTATATGTACACATACGTACACATGTACGTATATGTCTACGTATGCACATGCATATGCATATGCATATGCGTCGACGTACACAAATATACATACATACATACATACATACATAGATAGATAGATAGATAGATAGATAGATAGATAAATAGATACATATTCATACATATATATACACACATACACGTATACATACTCATACACAGACACATACACACAAGTATACGTATAACTCTTGCGGTTTGGCGGTTTTGGTTGCCACTCGTCATTCCCTGTTGGGGTCTGAGGTTTTCCGGATGCAGGAACATGGTTTAGGAGTTTAGGGTTTAACTATTAATCATATCTTTTGAGGATTTTGAGCCTGCCCTTTTAGCCGGGACCCAGGGTTTAGGGCCTAGGGTTTGCAACCGCCATCTTGGTTTAAGGCTTTGGGTTCTGATTCAGCCACCCCCTCATCTTGGATCAGATCTTGAAAATCTTTTTGGTCCGTCTGCGTATCGAGTGCAACAATATGCAAATCAATGGTTCCCACTCCATCTAATTACACTCTGGCCGCCACAGACATCCACAGACCATCCCATGGACATATCAATGTCCCTGGCGAGGAGATAAAGCGTCTGTTCAAAGAAGCTGACACTGATGGCTCAAACAGTGCGGTGCTGACAAATTGACGGCCATCAGGTTCTGAAATTTATGGCATTGTCCAACCATTGCCAGTATGGCTCCTGCTTGAGGCGTGGACTGGAAAGAGTTTCTATCATGGATTCTGAATGGAACAGCGCTGAAAGGTGCGTGGCTGAGTCTTCGCGAAACGCAGAGCTTCGGAACTTTTGTCACTGATGCTACTGGGGCCGTAGAACTCCCAGGTATGGGTGCCAAAGGCGCCGCCTCCTTTGAGCGGCCAGCAGCTCAAAGCTCCGGCACTTTGTTCGGACTTGCATTCGGGGCCCTGCCTTCTTGGAAGGCTTCTGAATACGGAGACACAAGACGAAGCGAGCTTCGTAGAATCAGCCTTTGACTCGGTGTCACAGGCAGCCTCAGCCTTGGAGGTTCAACGCGATTGGCTAAGGCTCAGATGGGTCACAACGTGACCGAGTACCTGCGACAAGCTGGGTCAAAGGACAAGAAGCCGCGACAGCGAAAACGAACTGCGCAGAAGGCTGTCATCCTCTCTTTCAGTGCTCTGATGTGTTCACCATTCTCTTTCAGTGCTTCATCTGATGCAGGCAGCCTGTGATGATCTCGGGGTTCCGTCCGATTGGGTTGGCCACAGGCAAGATTACTCCCTGCCTCCCGGCACATCTCGCTTCTCTGTGCTTCACGAGGATTCAACTGCCAATGACACCTGACGGTGCACGACAACTGTTAGGCCGGTTCGCGGGGTCTTCAGGTTGTAGGTTCTGCCATTTCATCAAGTTGCCTGACCAAGATCACTTCTTACATTCTGGCGCCAAGAGTCCTCTTCATTCCAAGTCTGCCACCGAGCACGCAAACGTGCCTTGGAGGCTTGTAGCTTTCAGCTGCGAGTAGCCAAAAGTTGCAAGGCATGTGACGCACATCATTACCCAGTTCGTGTCGGCGTACTCGGTACGACATCCCAAGCCTGTGGTCTACACCGATGTCCCACAACCAGACGGGAGGCGGTTGTCACTTCATCGCGTGATTCTGATAGCAATCTCATAAGTCTGCTCGGCAGGTTAATAATCGTCGGTGACACGCATGGTCAGCTTGCCGATGTCCGTTTCTCAGAATTAAATTTGCGGGTATCAGGTCCAGCTTTCTGAGATTCGATGGTCTCGAAAATCTGGTACGACCACGGCCTGCAAGGAACTGGGAGCTGCTCTTCATTCGAACGTTGAGCGTGAGTCAGAAACATATCATGTCATGAAGAGATGTTGCGCAAGTCTCGGACAGAATGTGCCAATCGAGTCACGAGAAGTAATGTAATTAAGTGACACAGACAAGACGAGGGCAGCGAGCCCTTGTCCAAATGGCAATCTTTCGGTAGGATCAACGTGAGCATCACAGAAAAGGGCCTGCAGGAGGGGCTGACACAACGGGCACCAGTCTGAGTTCGTGATGCCAGAGCTGGGCGTACAGGATGCTAGTTCTTTATTTGCACTGTGCCGACGTGCGACATTGTCATGCCCTGTTTGAATGCTTCAATTTATAGTCGTGTGGTTTTTGATAAAGGTTTTTTTGGCTTAGGATGCTATTTTGCGTCGGGCGTTCAGCTATGGTCCGAACTGAAGACAAGACGCTGCCAAGACAAATCCAATTCCCCGCGCGGGAAGGACAGCAATCGTCGGATGGATGTCATTTGCGATAGCCAATATTATAGCCAGAGTTGGCCACTGCTGCATGTGAACAGCGTGGCCCATCCTGTTGCGAGACAGGGAGCATCAACGCTCGCTACATGAAATGCGGCGCAATGAGACATGTGCAACCGCACATAGGGTGCTTGCAACATCGAGTCCTGAGCGTTCGACGGTTGTGATTAGAAGCGCATGCCCTACCTCGCGCTCTTCCTTTCGAAGCGTGGTCTTTCAAAGCACATCTCAGGTGTTGCACATTCTCTATCATCTCGGCCCACCAAGTGCCCAGAACAGGTGCGGCTGGCTTCACTGTGTTTGCTGCATTCATGTGTCGGTGTGGCATCCATCTGCACACCGCCGACCTCCTGTGAGTACTAACTGGGCATCTTGTTTGCCAGAGGTATTTGTTCAACGGCGACATGGTCGACCGCGGGAGCCAGGCATGCAAAGATCGGGGTACTTGTAGTTGTAAAGGTGTGAACGAAACACGTGATTTGCTTGACTTCAAGTCCATCCTATACAGATCAACCCACCCTGCAATCCCCGACGATCCTCAGATCAAGACAAGCACACCCTGCACCCTGCGCGCGGAAATCCGGGACACGCAAGAATGCCAAGAGTTTGTGCAAGCCGCTTTTGCTGTTCTGAGGGTTGCCCGACGCTATAGTCACTATAGTGCTATTCCCGAGCCGGACACGGCGGCGGAATCTTCATCTCGACATAGGAAGGACATGAAGAACCAGACGGGATATAAAGGAAACGGCGATAACAAGACTATGGCCAACCCTGAACTAAGCGACAACCAGGGTCCCTTATGTACTATCATCACTATTCGCCGTTGTCAGGATGGCATTGCAACTGACAGGAGCTGGCTGAGCACGATGAGTACGAGCCAACAAAATACAGGAACAGCTGGATGTCGCAGATAATCAGGAGGTGTGCTCCACAGTCCCGAGGCGGTAGAACTAGATCTTCCTGAGCACATGGAGCTGAAAGGACCTGGCCAATATGGTATGTCCGCTAGCATAGGGCCCTATCATAGGGCGAATAACACCGAGCAATTTCAGCTGAAGAGTTGAGGACTGCATCTTGTGAAAGCGTTGCACACACACCATCGCAGACCCGAAACAGAACCATCATCGTCGACAGTATAGTCCTATGGAATTTTGCCCGTGCCTCGAGGGCGTCGAGATCCTTCTGATTCTGTTTGCTTTTTTTCTTGCAGACCCAGAGCAGGGCGCTCAGCAGCAGCGCAAGTGTCATGTCGTGTCACCTGCCTGCCGCCTTGCGAGCCGTGCGATGGAATGTAGGTCAGTCATTGTGCATCGTGGCAACCACGAGAACGAGGCCAGGTTCAAAGTGCACGAAGCGCTCGCCCGTGCACTGACTGTTTTGCTTTGAGGACATGAATGCATTGCACGCGGACAATGGCGGAGGCTTCGAAGATGAGGCGCACCTTTTGTCCGGTGCTGCTTGCACACTCCAAGGCGATGCGTAGGAGCGTCAGGTGATGGAAAAATACGGCCTGTCCGTGCATGTAGCCCAGATAGCTCGCTGCAGCATCTGATGCGGCCCTGCACAAGCTGTGTGCCTTAGGTACAGGCACTTCGTCAGTTCCTTCAAAGTCATGTCGTTGGCATCTGTCATCAACAAGGCCGGTACCTGCACGGATTCCAGAATTCGGACCAGCATTTTTGATCGAGCAGCTGAATCTAGCTGCGCGCAGCTCTTCTCAGGAGATCTTCGTTGTGCACGGTGGGCTGACGCGGGTCCTCGCCACAACAACTCGAATGCTTGCTTGGAAATCGGATTTGTGTGGGACCTGCGAAGGTGAAGAACCTGACAATCGACTACATCAACACGTTGCCTTTCCAGGAAACATGACATTGCAGTGCATGTGCACCGTGCCGTCGGAGACCCCTGTGATTCCAAACAACCCGAAACCAGTGCGAAGCGCCAGTGACAGCTGAACGCTGCAAATTCCGGTTTGATACTTGGATCGAGGGTCCCACAGTCCTTGCACATGCATCGCCCCCCCAAGACCACAAACTGGACCTCCACACTCCACACGTTCCTCGCACAGTGTTACGTTGCAGCCAGAGGGCATTTTGGCAAAGGACTACACCGCGCCACATCCCATGTCCAGCAACGTGAAGGAGATTTCGCTGTGCGATAGACGATGAGCAGCACTGTCGATTTTCCCAGTTTGGCCTTTCCAATGGTCAATGGCAGGAACAGCTTTTCTCTGACCTACTTTGGAGCGATCCCACCGAACACGAGGGGAAATACAAGCTACTCTGGCCTGCTTCGGCAGTCGGATGAGGATGTCTGTTACCCATGGGATCGGTTCTCCTTGGTCCGAGCGGCAGGTCAGATCGTGGCGTCGGAATAAAGTACGGCCCCGATGTGACGACCAAATTCTGCAGCCAGAATCGGCTGAGGTACGCATGTTGCCAGAGAACGTGTGTAGTGTCCTTCACATTTGTGGCTTTGCCGCTGTGGCAGGTTTCTGGTCAGAAGCCATCAAGTGCCAGAAGATGGGCGCGCACGGGGGATGGGGAATGCAAAGCTCTCGTGCGGTAGGTAGAAACAGTGCCTACTGTCAAGATGACATAGATAGCACATGCGTGTGAGGCGTGGCTTCCAAAAACAGCACAACGACCGCTGTGTAACTGTCTTCAGCGCCAGCAACTACTGTGGCGATGGAGGGTGGGGCCCGCAGGGAAACCTCAACTGTGCAGTATCCCAACGGAGCAATGCCTTGCTAGGAACTTTGGCGCGGTCATTGTCCTGTCTGCCGCCAACTTTCCACGCTACGAGGTGTTCGAGCCGGGGCCTGACTCTGACGATGCGAGCCCCACATTCACCTGATGCTTTCGCTGCGATGATGGCTGACTGAGCATCTGCATAAGGCATTTCGCGGCGCCGCTGGACGAAATGCCTAGCATCGTTGCACAAGGCAGCAGACTACTGAAGCGATGCATCGGTTGATATCTGCTTTTAGCCGCGTAGCAGGGGACTCTGTGGACTGGAACAAGACATCCACGTCTCAGCAGCGGGACAGTTTGGAGGTCAGAAGCTCAGATCCCGTGCAGTCAGTAAGAAATTTCACAAGCCAAAATAAGGACTTAAGATTCGCCTAGGGTTTTTACTCAGTTCCTACGGTCCATATTTGCAAATTAGCGCGGCGCATCGCGGCGCAGAGCGTAATCAACACATTTCGGTGTGACACAGCTTGTGTGTGCGGGAACATGCCCGGCGGACGACGCACATGCCGCCGGCCAATTTTAGCACTCCGCCTAGCATCCTTTGACGTTCTCGGCACCATGTCCGCTCTGACGTCGCGGTGGAGACCCTCCACGCGGCCCTGAACGTCAGGATTGACCTCGCTATCCACTTCGGCCAGTGTCCAGCGGTGCACTCTCTCGACGTTGGCGGATGCATTGAATTTCGGGGCACGGGTTTTGATCTTTGATTGCTGGCGCTGGTCAAGCAGGTTCTCTCTTCTCGTGACTGTTCCATCCGATATCTGTAGCGTCTCACAGGTAAACTGCTCTGGCTGTCGTCCCTTTTCCGCTGCTTTCGTCCTTCAGTGTCTCCACGTTACAGTGACCAGCACTCTTTCACGCCGGTCCGCACGGCGGTCTCCCCAGAGGTGTGGCATCGCCGGTGTGATGCAGTCGACTCCAACTTGACCTTGCTTCGCTCTATAGGTCTCGCTGCTATTCCGCCCTGGTCCTGTGATCCGGGTTCAGTCGTCATCTCCAGCTCGCTCTTTTTGCCACCTCTCCGACTCCTCCTGTGAGGCACTTCGCATGTGGATGCATGTGGTCGCGTCCGGCTCCGACTTCCGCTCCCTCATGCTCCCACCAAGACTTGAGAGTAGACTTGAGGATGCCGCGTTTGCCGATGCATGTGCAGACACTTCCTCCGTGGGCTGGGGTGGCTCCGCCAACTGTTCTTTCAGAATACATCAGTTGCGTGCCATTTTTCCGTGGCTTCCTTCCGATTGCTCTCTTCAGAAACTCATTGTCATCTGGGAGTCTGCTGCCCAAGAGGCTCTGCTGCTGATGCTTCATGAGCTCTTGGGTGTTGGTCACCTCCCGTGCCATACCGTATTCATACTCCGCTCCGGCAACTCCGCTTCGGAGTCGACTTCGTGGAAGGGCTTGTGCCACGCGCTCCGTTCGTTCTTCATGCTGCAAGAGCGGTTGAGGAATTCCGCCCATGTTGATAGGTATCTCTATACGATACTGCAGATCCGCTTGGCCGTGGTTCCAATCCGTCCGACCTGGGGTTCAAGGACGCGGAACGCTCGTGGTGGATCGGACTGTGCTCTCTGGGCTACAGCCTCCGCTTGTTCCAGTCTCGCACTACATTTGAGGGCTTCTTGGCCTCATAGCTGCGACTTTCGCCGCTGCTTGAAGTTCTTTTGGGGCGGTTCCCCTGTCCGGGCCAAGCACTTGCGGCTCGAACTCACATTGGCCCGACAAGGATCAGACGCTCTCCTGCATCCGACAGTGGTGGTGCTTGACCAGACCACCGGACTTTCACGCAATGGAAAAAACAAAAAACAACACTGTCCGAGTGTACTCTACTGAAGGTAGCCGACAAGACCGCCCGACCGTTCCTGAGCTTGACCAGGTATGTTTGGAATAGGACGCAACGGCAACCGACCGCACCGCTGTAGCCACTGGCTCACAGCTGCAGTCGGTTGCACCTTTCACCCTCCCACTACCGTCCCCTTTTCGCCACCTCTCGGTGCTTTGGGTTCTGGTGCTGTTCCGTCCGCTCTCCGTCCGTCTCAGCACTGCACCTGGACTTCTGGACTTCGAAGTTGCCTTTTTACGTCCCTGGTCCGTTTCTCACCATAGCTTTGCGGTGCTTCACCTGTGTTCTTCTTGGCGGCTGGTCCGACCGCCGCCAAAAGGACCAGGTGTTCCTCTGCATCCGACCGTGGTTGTGCTTCACCAGACGGATAAAGAAGACACTTGTCCGACAGTACGTGTCTTTCTATGAGGGCAGCGGACGAGTCCGCACGAACTTTACCCATTACAATGCTGACGTTCAGTTTGACCTACGCAAAAGGCACAGACTTGTTGACTTAGATGCGTCTTCGGAACGTTCCAGGTAGGACTAGGCAGAATGAAATTCAAAACTGATTTGTTTACTTCTGGTGTCATGGGCTCATCGGTTTCGGCTGGAAGGCATCGCGAGTTGCTCGCCAAGAAAAAACCTTTGCGCTCGGCACTTAGTTAGTATTGCAGGCATAGCCAGTGCCAGTGCTCATTGAGCATTACCCCAGGCGAATGATCATCTCCATTATCGAGAAGAAGCCCCAGCTCTGGTCGTACATCATCCGAAATTCTGTAGGTGCGCCCTTGTCAGTCGTGTCCAATGTGTTGCCTAATGCATTCTCACTCCGGCTTGGTGCAGGACAGAAAATGCCAACAGATGAGTTCGTTCAGATGATGGAAGCGTCCTTCGCTTGGTATGGCGTGATTCCGAGAACACCAGGGCCAGGGACTGAACACATGGCTCGAGGCAAATTGAAAGTGACAATCCGTGGAAGGAGGCCAACCGCCGACGCACATGAAGTTGCTTCGTCTTTCTTTACATGGTCGCAGCTGTCTTGAGGCCTTAGAGGAGTGGGGTGTGATCCAGGATGATGGACAGATCGAGGCACCCGGGTGTACACAGTCTTCTTCATTAAGGGCGGCTTAGTTTCCGCTTCAGCCTATGGCATGCTCTCATCATGGATAAGTCATGGTGTTCGTAAATGTCCACCACCCTTGCCCTGATGAAAACCCTTTTCGCGCGAGCGCTGACATGGTACCACTGCCTCTGTCTTATGCATACCTTGGACAATTCGGTTTGTATACGAAATTCAGCACATTCAGCACCGACAACCGCCTCCGGAAGTAATGCAAGCGACAAGGACGACGTGATCGACAGAAGGGGAAGGTGGATACTCATAAGTCGAACAACATATAGTGACGTGACTTTCATGTTCTTCATTATGCACCATGTGTAATTAGAGTTCAATTGTTTTCAATGCATTTCTGACGGAAGGCGGATGCTCATAAGTCGAGCAACATATTGTGATTTTAATTTCATGCTCTTCATTTTGATTCATTAGTGATTAGAGTTCATTGCTTTCAAAGTGTTGTTGGCGGAAGGCGGATGCTCATAAGGCGAACAACACATGGTGATTTCAATCTCATGTTCTGTATTGTGGATCATGAGCGATTAGAGTTTACTGCTTTCAACATGGTCGGTGTTGGTGGAAAGTGGATGCTCATAAGTCGCACATTGCGGTTCTCATGTTGTTCAAAATGAACCATGCGTGATTAGAGTTCATTGCTTTCAACGCATTCGGAAGGTGGATGCTCATAATGTGGTGCTTTCAATGTATTTTTCTCATCTTGATTAGTTGTCATGAGTGATTAGAGTTTATTGAAGCTTCCAACGCCTGACTGACCGACAAGATTTGACCACGACGTGCCTGCTTGGGACCTTTTCCGGTGTTTCCCTGCACCCTCTCACATCGAACATTTGTGTTCACATGCGCTGGGCGAACCATCACCAATGCTGAGGCGATGAAGTGAGTAAGAAAGTTGTGAAAAGTATGACGACGGAAAATCCCTCTTCCGCGCAGACTTGTGGACCTCTAGTTAAGTAGTGGGGGCAGGTCCATGATGCTGCCCTCATTTTGAGTCTTGCTCCAAATGCCTGTCTTATTGTAGCATGCAGAATGTAGTATGACATAGGTATAGATGCAGATGCAGCAGTAGTCGTGGCAGTAGTGGCAGTAGAAGAAGTAAAGTAGTAGGAGGAGGAGCGGCAGCAACAGCAGCAGTGGTGTAGTATGGGGTAGCATCGGGGGGAGTAGTAGTGCGAGTGGCAGCGGCAGCACTAGCAGCAGTAGTCGTCGTCTTCGTCATCTTCGTGGTAGTAGCAACTGAAGCAGGAGTGGCAGGAGCAGGGTAAGCCCTCAAGCCCGTGTTTGCAGAGACCAGGTCTTCGTGGATGCTTTTTCCAGGAAAGAAGAAGTGCGTTTCAAAAGCAATTGTCGAAACCCTGCAGATAATCACGGCCCACTCTTTTTTTCGGCTTTTCCTGTCCCCGTTTGCGTTTGTTGCTGCTGCTGTTGTTGTTGTTGTTGTTGCTGTTGCTGTTGCTGTTGCTGTTGCTGTTGCTGTTGCCGTTGCCGTTGTCGTTGTCGTTGTCGTTGTCGTTGTCGTTGTCGTTGTCGTTGTCGTTGTGGTGGTTGTGGTGGTTGTTGTGGTTGTTGTGGTTATTGTGGTTGTTGTTGTCGTTGTTGTCGTTGTTGCCGTT
>CAJNDV010035774.1:125110-147291 GCA_905221635.1 Symbiodinium sp. CCMP2456
GCGTCAAATACGCCCTACGCGCGTACAGCTACTACTACTACTACTACTACTACTACTACTACTATTACTACTACTACTACTACTTCTACTACTACTACCACCACTACCACGACGACGACGACTACTACTACTACTACCACCACCTCTTCTACTACTACCGCTTCTACTGCTGCCACTTCTACTTCTACCACTACTACTACTACTACTACTACTACTACTACTGCTACTGCTACTGCTACTGCTGCTGCTGCTACTACTACTACTGCTGCTGCTGCTACTGCTACTGCAACTGCTGCTACTGCTACTACTGCTACTGCTATTGCTACTACTACTACTACTACTACTGCTACTACTACTACTACTACTACTACTACTTCTGCTACTACTACTTCTTCTTCCTCTACTACTACCTCTACTACTACCTACTACTACTACTACTACTACTACTACTACTACTACTGCTACTGCTACTGCTGCTGCTGCTGCTGCTACTACTAGTACTAGTACTAGTACTAGTACTAGTACTAGTACTTGTACTTGTACTGGTACTAGTACTCGTACTAGTAGTAGTACTAGTACTAGTACTAGTACTAGTGCTAGTACTAGTACTACTACAACAACAACAACTACTACTACTACTACCACCACCACTCCTACATTGAGTCGGGAGTCGAAAACCGCTAATGTTCCACGTTGCGTTGGTAGTCTTGGTCATCTTGGTGATCTTGGGGGGAGAGGGGACGTCATCTTGATAATCTTGGTCATTTTGACCAAGTGCACCACTTGCAGCATTTGCTGACCAAGATTACCAAGAGTACCAAAATTACAAACCCCCACACCTCAAAATCCAGCGTTCAGGCTGGGGCACGGTACTGAGAAACAAATCGTTATTCAACCCCCCCACCCCACCCCTCCACCCTCATGTGCTCGAGACGTGTTTACTGTGAAACTATATAGGGTTATTAAAGCCCCCCGCGATCTGATCCCTCACCCGAAAGAGCAAGCAAGCAACATCACCGATAACGGCCAAGACGAAAACGCGCAGAATGCCGACAACGACAAAGACGTAAAACGCGCAAAATGCGCAACACACAAGAGCAACAAACATGTGGCTTGACGAAGTGAGGAAAACATCACGTCACATTTAGCATATGCAAGGGCGAAAACCTCGCATACCTCGCGCTGGACGGTGGTTTACATGCCATAAAGTGACTGTGGTGAGCGAAACGGGCACGCAAAGGCATGCAAACAAGAGCTAAAACCACCCCGGCAACAACCTGTTAGAGGGTTTAGGGAATGGGTTTTGGGATGGTTTTGGGTAGCGGATGGTAGTGCTATGTAGTGCTCTTAAAGGAATCGCGATGTGAATCGACCCTGCTACCGCACAGGATGAAGAAGGCTTGATTGTCGGCTATGATGCATTCCTCAGGCGTCTCGGAGTCCGTAGAAGTGCAGGCTTTGTGTAGATGTTTGCAGCTTGGTCGTCAGGTCCTTTGTGATTGTGGACACGACGGATGGGACTGTGATCAAGTCGTTTCACTGAGTCAGCTGAGCGCAAGCATGGGGGCGAGCTCTATGCTCAAGGTCCCTCAGACACCCCGACCTGTGTGATACACACAGCTGAGCCCACACTCGTACAACATTCCTTGCCTTTGCGTTGTCATTTGCTTGCGTTGCCACAACTCGGCACTTTGCTGACAGAAGCCACAAAATCAACAAGGTAATGGTTTCTTGACGTCTCACAAAGGGCGATGTGTTCTGTGCCACGAAGTGGCATTTCGCGGCTGCCGAGGACACACGTTCTGTCAAAACTCGGAAGAAAAACTCTGCAGGACTCCTGCATGCCACGGCCACGGTCTGCCTCGGATGTGATTAGGCTTGACTGTTGACCCCTTGTTCTCCGAAGCCGTCCAGCGTCACCACGTCAGCGGGCAGCAGAGCGAAGGCAGTTGCCCTCGGCCTTTGTCATGATGAGCCTGCGCTGCATTCGTAAACTTCCAGGTGTAGTACAGCTCCGCCAGCTGCAGTCAACTTGTATGCCGTGAAGACCAGGTACCAACAGTCCCCGATGCTGCTCGACGATCCTGCTACGCGGGCTTCGATGGTGTCCCTGTCGGAGGCGAATCGGTGAGATAGCTGTGCCTCCAAAGGAATAACCTAGTATTGCAGACTGCAGAAAGTCGACAAATCAAGTCGCTTATGCTGCGTTTGTTTGCCCTCGCGAGGGTGGCTCAGATTCTTTCAAGCGCAAGTGCAAGATTATCTGCACCATGGGTCCTTGCTGCTGGGACGTTCCCATGCTTGTGCTCCTTGGCGAGAGCCATGGTCACTGCAGCCCATAATGTCCACGGCATTGGATGCGTCTGCAGCGATTTGGGACCCAGTTGCCCGTTGCACCGGGACCGAGGAAGCTCATTGACGAAGGTCTGAACATCGCCAGGTTGAACTTCTCTCACGGAGATCACGAGGTGCGACAGCGAGAGCCTTGTACGTGTCGCCTTCGCAGTCCTGCTCGGCCAGGGCCACGGCGCAACCGTCGGGCGAGTCCGCGAGGCCTCCAAGCAGCGACCGGACAAGCCTGTGGCGAGACTTGGCTGCGAGGATACTGCAGGTGATTACAGGTGTAGCGATGGCTGCTCGGAGCGCGCATGAACGCGCTGTGCGGTACTGACCAGGATCTTGCTCGACACCAAGGGCCCGGAAATCCGAACGGGCTTCTTCAAGGATTTGACGGTAGGATTTCTTGTGCGTGCAGGTCTTGCTCGCAACTGTCGTGGACACCCCATTACTTCTCATCGACGAGCCACGACAGCCAAATCATGCGCAAAGAAGCCAAGATTGGCAGCCCCATATCCACCCGTGCATTCCGTCATCCTGCTCGTTGCAGTTGCCTCCAGACTTCTGAGCTTGGGACGTCCCCTGGCGATGCACAGGCAAAACATACAAAAGAACCCTCCCGCAACGAAAAGACGGACGTCGCATGATGCCGATAATGGCCCCAAGGACTTCGCATATGCAGGATTCACTCTAAAGCGTGAAACTCCAACCCCAGAAGGGACAGTGCTTGTGGTGCACCAAAGACTGCGAGAAACGAAGCCTTCGCGGCTTTGGGTCAGGGCAGGACGGTGCTGGCCTTTTCAGCGTGTGAAGATCACCCTGCCCCAGCCCACCGCGCCTTCAGAGCTCAAGTGGCTCAGCTCCAGCCCGGTTGTGTCGTGTCTAAAGGTGAGTCAGAAGCAGGGTTTGCTTTATAGTGTTACTGCAGCTCAACATTTCGAACACCTCTACGATCGTGCCTCTTCTGTTTGGTCTCGATGTTCAGGTTGATTTCCAGCGTTGTCTAAGTAGTTTGCCATCCTCATGGAGTGCTCGAAGTGGTGCTTTCTTGTGGCAGGTTTCCTGCCAAGGGTCTGGTTGGGGTTGGCAGGGCGGATGGAAGGTTGGCAAAACGCTGTGATATGGAGCGCACGCCAGAAGGGCTGCTGCTGAGCGATGTTTGGAGGAGAGCTTGGCGGGCGGAAAGATTAATTTGAAAGCTGGACAAGATCTGAAACTCGTGAGCGACTACGACTTCAAGGTGAGATGCAAATCGCGAGTTGTCGGCTCCATGCTCTTTGCCACACTTCACGCTGTCGACTTGAGTCGCTGTCTGGGAAGGGTGACGAGACTTGCATCGCCTGCAGCTACAAGACCCTGCCAACGGCAGCAGCTAAACTGCACACATCCCAAACCTCAGCTTGTCAAACCTCTCTTCTTGCAAGCAAGTGCGCAGCTAGGTCAAGCCCGGGCAGATTATTCTGGCTGCAGACGGATCTTTGTCATTGAAGGTGAAAAGTACAGGCTCTGATCATGTCGTCACTGAGGCCGTCTGCTCTTGAAGCTTTCTTTGAAACAGTGAAGCAGCAGGGTAGACGTGTCGAAGGTTTTGAACGACATCGCCATTGGCGAGAAGAAGAACATGCTGCTTGGGTAGCAAGCAAGCAATGCAAAGCAGAGACGTGCGTCGTTCTGTAGTTTGGCGGTCACCTTGGATTTGCTTTTGCGGGGCTCCGAACTTCCAGTTGCCGCTCTCGCTTGTTGAAGTTATGATCTGAAGTGTCTGCATTGCTCTCAGGAATCTGCCTGGCGTGAAGGTCGAGCTGCCAGTGCTTCAGGACCGAGTGGCACTTTGTTTCATCCGTCATTGCATCTCCCAGAGACGGATTGGACGGTCGAGGGTCCGTCGAACAGCGGCAGGCAAGGTTCATGGGAATAGTTGTGGATTCCTACCCTACTCTGTTCGGATCAAAGTCTTCATGGAATTGCTAGCTGCTAGAAGCAAGTGTATCCTTGCAGCACGTTTTCAATTGTTTGTTTTCATCTGTCATCCAGGAGAAGGATAAGAAGGACCTCATTGAGTTTGGGGTGCCGCAAGGCGTCGACTTTGTCGCAGCATCGTTCGTTCAGGACTGCGGCTGCACGGAAACACACGCACGAGACTGATGGTTCAAAATCACGGATGGATGCGAAGGATGCGGGGGACGTCAAGCTTATTCGGGACACCCTTGGAATGCGCGGGCGTTCGGTCAAGATCATCTCGAAGATTGAGACACCTGGTTTGCAGAGCAGCAGGATGTGAGGGTGCATACGCGTGGGGAGCGATTCCTTGCAAGGCTTCCCCCAGTCACGGACTTTTGGTAGTTGTGGGGATTCAAGCAATTCGGGCAGTGCTATAGCATTGCAGTTCAGTGCAACTTGTTTCAGGGAGTGACATGTACCATGGCTGCAAGTGACTTGCTGTGGCTCGAGATCTCTAAAACGTTTTTCCCCGAGCTCCTTTCTAGAATCGCCTCGCCACGCGGAGATTGCACCTGTGGCGAGACCCGCCGCTCGTTGCGGCAGCTGTGGTCTTGAACGCCTTAACACCATGATGGACGACGTTCGCGTCTCCCTCCGCTTGGCTGGGCATGTGGGTTGGGGGCACCAGATTCTTGTCACGCTCATGGGAATCTTGCGATGAGGATCGAAGCTCACGATCAATCCTCGGCCGCCATCGCCAAGAACCCGCCCAAAAGCAGCCTCCGAGTACACCACCGTCGCTCTCCAAGGCGAACCCCAAGGTGGCGAAGTCTACCGTTACTACCAACGTGACGGGCAGCCCTGCCATGCCCCGCCGTGCCAGCCAAGGCCATGCCGAAGCGCGGGCAGCTCGAATGATCCCAGCTGCCCCCGCCCAGTGTGGCTATGTGTGGCTGCTTGCCAGGGGCTACATCGGCTACTACCAGGACCACCGCGGCACCATGTGCGCAAGCTCCGTTGCACCTGCTTGTACCTTCTTCGCAGCTGCCAAGATTGTGACATGTTGTGACGACGAAACCTCAGCCGAAACCCATGCCGACGCCAGCGGACGTGATGGCGGAGTTCTTGGAACAGATGGTGCCCGAACTGGAGGACGTGATGTAGGTCCTATAGGGGCCCGCCGTTCGAAGCAAGGGGTTCGTGAATTTGGCGTAATTCGAAACTCTGTTCCCGCAGTGCCGTGCGTGTTTTGGGGTGCGCATCGTTTTCGAAGCATATGATGGTAGCTTAGGTTGCAGGCCATTGACTAGTCTCGTCAAAATGCTGCTGCATGTTGCAGAACTATGATGCACCAAGCACCGGGTGAAAAATGTCCGCGGTGTGAAAGCAACAATATTCGCGGCCTTCACCACAAGATTTTCAAGCAAGCCAAATGCCCAAAGGCCGTGCTGCCACCAGCTCTCGAGCCCACATGATCCTACGATATGCACGGCGCGCATATTTAGATGAAGACAGCGTGTACCGAAGCCAAGCTTGGGAGTGCTCTTGAGGTGATCTAAGAGTCTGCAAGAAGCTGGAAGGCGCCCCGAAGACGACGCAAGACAGAGAATGACAGAGACCGAGACGAAAAATGTACAGTGAAATTGCCAGACAAGAAGTCGGGCTGTTTTTTCACTTGCGATGGCTGATCGCAAGACTATGCAACCACAGTGACAATGATATCGCGATGGTTCTTGACAGCATGTCATGTCTTCTGATGGGTCTTCTAAGGAATCAGGAAGGCATCAACAACATCGATGAAATCATTGCTGCGAGCGATGGAATCATGGTGGCTCGCGGTGACATGGGCATGGAAATCGACATCGAGAAGGTTTCTGAGACTGCAGTTTCTGAAGGGAGAACGAGCGCTCTAGGATGTTCGCTAGGTTGCGTCCACTGACGGGCACAGATTCTAGATATGCACACTTGCCAGAGAAAGCCATTCTTGGAGCGTTCTTGTCTGAATACCTGGAGCCAAGCGAACACCACACAACCACGAATGTTACTCTCCAATCGCAGAATGGCGCGCAAGCTTGGCGTAAACACGTCGGCAATTTTTGCCCGATGGCAGAGGCAGTTTGCAGTCGTAAGGGAAGCAACAGGTTCAGGATGGAGGGCTGAAGTGACGACCGAAATGTTGTACAAAGCCATCTGTTGATGAAGTAAGACGATCAGGTGGACACGTGCACGTCATGTTCATGAAGCACGTGCCATGAGCTTTCAATGATTGAGGTCGGCCTCGTACAGAAGATGATCATCATGAAGCCAGTTCCTGAGATGCCGAGTGGTCGCTGCTACCATTTGCGACTCCATGCTACTCGAATCCTTATCTTGTCTCTCAGGTGCAATGCAGCTGGAAAATTTGTTGTCACAGCTACACAGATGCTGGACTCCATGGAGCGTGCCCCTCGTCCAACACGCGCGGAAGCGACCGATGTTCTCAATGCAGTCCTGGACGGAACAGATGTCGTGATGCTTTCCGGCGAGACGGCCAACGGCAAGTTCCCTGAAGCAGCTGTTGCGACCATGCGAAGAATTTGTGAACAGGCAGAATCGACGCTGGATTACAAGTCCCTCTACCTCAACATGCGACAGCTTGTCCTGAAGCAGAATATGGGAATGTCTGCAGTGGAGTCTGTCTGCTCCTCTGCAGTCAAGGCATGCGTCGACTCCAAATGCCCACTTATCATTGCTCTCAGTGAGACTGGGACAACGGCAAGGTTGATTGCTAAGTACCGCCGCAATCTCAGTGGACCCTAAACAGAAACATGTTGCTGGTAAATGATGCCCGAACTGAGGTCCCGAGTCTCCCATCCTGTGCATCACAGCTAGCGAGACCAACCTGCGGCAGCTGCTGGCCATTCGCGGCGTCATCCCCATCCTCACCGCGTCTTTCCAGGTTGGGAAGCCGTGTCTGCATTGAGCAAAATCTGGCATCGGGCCTTGCGACTCAGGGCACTGACTCCGTCATAGCCAAAGCATTGACGCGTGCAAAGGAGCACAACATGGTCGCGGACTTAGGCTTCAAGACGTTTCGTTTGGCACTGTCACCTAGACGAGGAGTGTTCCGAGTGATCTCTATTGCAGAGTTTTTGCCTTGCAAGGTGAAGTCTGGTGACATCATTGTGGCTGTACACGGCCAGAAGGACTCATGAAGGGCATTGCACTTCGATTTCTGTGGGGGCTGTCAGCAATGCCCTCTGTGAGGAAGAGTGTCCTGGAGCTTCGAATTTGATGAAGATGGTGACAGTTCCATGAGACAAAAGTGGTTTGGCCTTGGGTCTTGATTTACTCGGCCCTAGCAAAGTCTTGTCAACACTGGTTGAAACTTTTCCAGCTTGTGACAGCACTCCGGAGCAGACAGGTTTTCCGTAAAGAGTGCCAGAGCTGCATTGATTGCTGCTGAACTAGGAGAGAGATCTCTACCATGCGCAGGGAACAAATACCGCGCAAGGAAAATCAAGCAGACTCACCTCGACGGGATCTGTGCTGGAGATCGCTGAATCTAACCTCATGTTGTATCAGCTTTGACATGCCTCGATGGAACCTGACGACATGCGTCGCACACCACGAGACCAACAGTTGGCATAATCCTGAAGCTCAATGAATGTGGCTTCTCAGTGTTCCGCTGCCACACAGCTTGAAGCAAAGAAACGAGGCATCTCAGCCAGGTTTTGTAATTGTTTGAAGAGACGTAGCCGTTTGTGTTGAGTTTCTTCGTGGTCCGTACTCATACTACCTGCAGTTTCTTCAAAGATCAAATCCCTACCTGGCATGACTCTGACAAGTTTAGAATCGATAGCCTGTAGATACACGGTTTAAGAAGTCGTGGCCCAGCTCTCAGCATGCCGGCGCTGGGCAGAAAGGACTATCGAATGCATCGCCATTTTCAACCCACAGTAGGGAATGACAGGACCCGAAGGGACTGTACCAGACACTGGGGTTGGAATCCAGTGCCAGCGAAGCTGAAATCAGGCTACACGGTTGGAGACGTTGGGTCCTCAAGAACCGTGCCACTCAAGCTGTGGCAGGAAGGCATACAGGCGGCTTGCCTTGAAATACCATCCGGCCGGTGCCTCAAGGTGTACGCAGCAGACTGCCGCGGATTTCTCTGGCTGACATGTGCCACCATGCAGGACAAGAATGCGAGTCAAGATGCCACAGCCGAGTTCGCATCCAAGCTGACGGTGTGCATGCAAGTTCTCGTCACTGCGCATCCGTCCGCCCAGAGACTAACTACCAGGTTCCAGAAGATCGCTGGGGCCTACGAGGAGCTTATCTTATGCCAGTCTTGCCTGGCACACTGCCCTGCGAGCAGGTGCTCTCAGATTCTGAGCGTCGTAACATGTACGACACCACAGGCTGTGTTGACAGCGAGGACAGTACTGCCTTATGTGCAGCTGTGTCATTCAGACGGAGCGCAAGCCGTCTGTGGAGGAGTTAGATGATGAGGAGGGTCCGCCCCACAATCGCTGGCGGTTTGATGTAGCAGGATTCCTGAGCCTTGCCGCATCGCGACCTGAAGCAATCTGAGCCTAAGGTCTGCTGCATGCCGCGAACTTGTTCACCACTTTCTTTGGGGGTGGAATGGCACAGGAAGCTCTGACACGGTCTTGTCTGCTTGCTGCTTCGGCATCGTTAAAGCCTCGGCTTGCACCACAGTGCAATCACTTTCCCTCTCCTGCCGTCCGGGAAAAGCGGAGGGGAGCCGTTGATGCAGCATGCCGACGTCCTTCATTGAAAACCGCTCAAGGGTAGCAAGCAGCCACGATAGGCTCGTGGCGTATTTCATTCTGATATGGCCATATGTGGCCTATGTCCACCTTGCGTAAGCAGTTCGTTGTAGCTTGCTTGCCCCCTATTGGATCGACATGCACAGGCCGTTGAGTTGCCAATCTCTGAAGGTTTCAGGGCTGTACAACGGCCTGGCGTGCGGGACGACTTCTGGAACGGCTCCTGCTTGGTTTAAGAGATTGCGTACATCGGAAAGCAACAGCGCGGGCAAACGCAGGAAAGGGCTTGTGCTCTGAATGAGGTGGGAGGTGGGGTGCGCAGACATAACGCTGCAACACTGTTCCTGTGCAGCGATGCACCTGCCCACCATGTCTGCCTCTCTCTCTCTCTCTTTCTCGCTCCTTTTGCCTCGGCGGATGTTCTCGGTAAAGCAGGGACTCTGTGTGGATGCATTGGATTGCTGATGGCCTTCATCACCCGGTTTTGGTCAGAGGGTCGGCGAGCGTCAGGATATGGATGCGGAGGAGCAGGCCAGGACCTTGCCGGAGTCTAGTGCAGTACTTCTCAACAGGTCGCTCAAGCCGAGGCCCCTCGCAGCCTTTTTACAGCTGTTTGGCAGGTGCCAAGCTTTCGTCCCATGACGACTCGTCAGGGATCGTAGCTGTACTGTAAATGCTGCAAAGATTTGTGCGCACATCCGACAACCCACTGAAAGGGACGCGTGCACATCGGACTGACAGGCAATCACAATCCCTCCCTCAACCACGCCTTTGACTACAAAACTTCCACCTTGCCTGGCATCGTCCAAGAGTTTTTTTCGCCAACAGTCCGACAAGTGCAACCTTTACATTTGGAACGCAATGCCTCTGAACAGGACGCGCGCACATCGGCTCACGCCGATAGGGCCAAAAGCGGGAGCATCTTACCCGCTGGTCAATGTGCAGGTTCTGTTGGACGAGCTCCTGAGAATGACGGGGGCCTTCAGCTTCCAGGAGCTGTCAGCTCGGAGCTGTTTTAGCTCGGGATCTGCGAAGTGCACACGTGCAGGCCCACAGCTCAAGGCCGCGGCGCAAGGTGCCGTGCACGAAGGGCGGTTTACTTGTCCGGACACTTTGGCTGCTTCAGGGCCGCGGCCGTAAAAAAGCTGCTGGCATGTCGATGGAGGAGGCATGTCCGAAATCAGTTCTCATTCAGATCTGAGCATCATTCTGGCACCCAGATTTTTGACGATTCCGGTCCAACGAAGATTATACATGATAAGGGCTGCCCGTGGTCGCTGCCTATCATGGGTGAGTTGCAGGCCTTCTTGGCGGCTATGTCAGGCGCGGGTGGTTCTACGTGCCATGTTCACAGCAGGTCGTTGCATCTCTGCAGGTATGCCATCCTGCGAAGTGACTTGTCCGTCAGGGCGGGAGCTTCAGCGCTTGCTCGACTCCTCAGCTCACGGCATGTGCTTAATCGGAGGCATACACTCAAAAGGAAGAAGGTAGACGGAGGCTAGCACTTTGATTCCTGTGTTTTCCTTGCACTCGTCTTTTCATGCAGATTGCAGCGGCCAGGCTACGAATGTGATGTGTGCAGCAAGGACATTCCCGACGGAAAGCGCTTCTTTGACTGCCGCAAGTGCGACTTCAGCATGTGCATTGCGTCATCGCCTCGTGTCAAAGGAAGAGTTGACAGGAATCCGGAATATGAGCATGGCCTGATAGGTGCCACAAAAAAGCAGAAAGCAGCGCAAAGGCGGAGGAGGAGGAGGCGAAATGGTTTGACTCTTCAATCTGTTGTGAGTTCGTGTGCGGGAAAGTCTTAAGACGCGACCACGGACCAGGACGACACCGACGCAGAGGTCTTCGAAGCCTTCTGTGAAGCCAATCTGCATCCCGAACGGCAGGCTTGGCCGAATAGTGAGGAATAGTGAAGAGTGCATCCTCTGTGTCTTTCTGTGTAGTGTGGTGCCGCAATGTGCCGCATGCATCAGGGCGGCAGGCTTGGGTTTCGTTGCGCTCTCTGCAGACTCCTTCTGGATTCACAGGCGGAGGTGGGAGCGACAGCATTGCGTTGCTGACGCAACAATGCCCCGTACGAAGGCTGCGGCTCACCTCGCAGAGGCTCACGCGGCAGACCTTGAGGCCAGATTCGCCACTGCAATTTTGCGATTTGCAGCATCTGTTTGGGCTGGTGCTCCCGACAAAACCACATCTTCCCTGGCTCGCGGTTGGGCAGCGTGGAGTGGGTTGCAGGGTGGCAGTGAATATGTTTGTAGCATCGACAATGGCCTTTGTCTTGTGCTCTTTTGGTGCCGGTTTGATCTCGCATGAGTTGCCACCGAGCACAGCAGCCCGTGTCAGGCTGTGGCAAATGAAGTTCGCTCTGAGCTTCGAAACGGTTATGGCGGTCACGGCACATCTTCTTCAGGACGGACTCACTTCACGACATCATGAAGACTTCACCACGAAGCTCCAGACTAGGATATGGTCGTCCGCCAGATGACTTTGAAGCGATGATTTTCGGGGCTGCGATGGAGGCTCGTTCGCGAGTTGCAGATGAGCAATATGCTGTGTGCCCCTTCGCACAGGGCATGCTGGGGGGATTCGGTGACATGCCCTCACCACCCAAGGCCCAAGCAAAGGTCAATTCTACCATTCAATCTTTGGCAAGACCTGACGCTGCCAGGGTCGGCGAGCTCGACGAAAGCGTTGAGATCTCGCAAGCGTGAGGCGACGAAGGCGACGAGCGAAGCAACCTCGGTGCCGCTCAGCGCGAAGTGTTGTACAGCGCGCGCGCCTTCGCCGGGCCAAGTCTTGTTAGCTCTGGATTCCTCTGGATGCCTGGCCGAAGTTCGGCCACGAGCCAAGTAGCTGCGAAGAGCTTCCGCCAAAATGGGGTGTTTGCTCAAAGAAACGTCCTTAAACTTTAAGCCGGAAGCTTGAGATGGCTTGAAACGGAAGAGACGAGCCCGAGCCCCAATGTCTTCCGTTGTTTTGGGCTTCTTTGGGCTCAGTCTGCTGGAACCGCGGCAACTCCGGGGCGGCCGCCTCAAAGCCAAGCGACTCCCAAACGGGCGATGGTGTATTGTGTATAAACATCCATACGGCTTTACGGATTTAATGCGTTGGCGGGGAGCAGTGTCAAGGCAGATGTGCGCGATCCCATGGGTGGCAACAGATGGGGCCAAATCCTCAGGAGATCCCTGGCAGAAGAGTTGTATGCTCCAGCTCTGGCTCTCTCAGGCGATGACTCAGGCCGAGCAGTTGGTCTGAGATTGGTGGATCTGTCGATGGCTATCGACCCAGGCTACGGACGAAACAAGGGGAAAGGTGGATCTGGCGGTGCGTCTCGTTCTCAGTGCAAAATCGCGAGAGCGTGGAGAAGTGGGAAGATCCTTCAGGCCCACCGAGCTAACCAAGCCGTGTCTGAAGCTCGGGTTTAGTTTGCGCGACAAGGCGCCCTACAGAGGACTCTGCGATGGCAGCATGGCAGTGACTGTTTGCTCTGAGGCATTTGGCTTGGCGGACTTCCTCGAGACATCAGTGAGAGTGAGGTGGACTCTGTCTGTTGCAGGCACAACCGAATCCAGCTTCGCCGGTTTTGTCGAATGCACGGCCCGACCCAGGTATGGTACTGTCTCGGACATCAACATCAAGCATTCCGACAGGGACACCTTCGTGTTCGTTACCTACGCCCGCCTAGAGTCTGCACAGGCGCACCGTGGGATCTTAGCTTCTGCGCTGATGCACACTGCCCCCAGGGATTAGTTTAGTGACCACTGCTGTATGCAGGATGCCATCCAGGGACTTGATCAAAGCAAGTCCTTTGGATCTGGCATCATCAAGGCCCAGTAAGCTTTCAACCGCTGCGTCTGCGCTTCCTTAATTGTTGCCCTCTTTGGAGGCAGCTCCGGCTACTCGACGCGAGGGTGGCAAGGGTGTGTCTTGGCTCAAGTCAGAGGATCCCCGTTCCTGTATAGAATCACAAGAGACCGACTGTGGTCGGCCATTTTGGGTCTTCAGTCCTCATCGAAGCCTTTCGAGGACAAGCCACGAGCATCTGATCGGTCGGAGCGGTCTGATCGGTGGGAGGAGGTGCAGTCAAATTTTTTGTCTCGGTGCGAAGTGGCTGTCTGCTCTGTGTCCCCTGCCAGACGCGACGAGATGATGATAGACGTGGCTCCCGTTGAAGCCTCTGTCAGTTTCAAAGAAGCCAGAGTAGACGGTGTGGAGCCGCTGCTGTGACTGCAGGGGCTGACGATGAGCGCCGGGATGGAAAGGGCAGAGACAAGGGCGGGCGCGACAGGGACTGGCCTTCCAGCGACCGTCGCCGATTCCCCAGAAACGAGTGTTGCAGCCTGTGTGTGTATGCATGCATGTATGTATGTCACGAAAGCTAGCTCCGGAGCTTGCGGGTTGTCGTTTACCAATTCACCTAAACCAAGTAGTCCAAGTGGTGGCCCAGGTCAAAATCGTGTCTACTGTAGAGTCTAGGATTGTATGTGGTCTTTTCATAACACTTGTGTGAGACGGGAACTGTCGGTTTCCTCTGTAAAGGCGATGCTCCTGATCGTCGCCGGGAAGACCCATACACGGGCCGAGGAGAGAGGGACCGAGACGACCGTGGCAGATACGACGATCGCGATCGAGGTAGCTACAGACCTGCGGACTACTATGACCGCAGTTTCTCGCTTGATGGATAGCTTGCTGCTGCTGAAACCTTCAGTATCCTTCAGTTCATTTCAGTTCTCGGCCGTCGGCTCATCTCCACCCGCTTGACTCGTAAGGCAAAGATGAGGGAAAGGGCCGAGGCTCAGGATATACGTACGAGGACAGGAGTGCCGCCTTCCGGCCCCTACTTGCTGTGACACGTGGCAGTCCTGATACATGCAAGACAACGCACACGCTCAGGACCGCGGAATTAGCGAGGGTGGCCGAGGCTACGATCGGCGCGACGACTATGATCGGCGGCGTGGATACGAGGCACAGTTGGGTCTCACAGGCAACCGGCAGAGACAACAAAGCACTTTCAGATCTTGCAAAGGATCCTCCGCGGCGAGACGACCGAGACAACCGAGACAGACCCGACAGGCATTTGCACACGAGAGCCTGCATGCGCCTGCGTCGCCTTACGGGGTCTTTCGCGGTCGCTCGTATCAGGGCACCACCACCGCAGCGAGGCCGCGACGATCGCAGAGTCGAGCGTGGCTCGGCGCTTGAATCGTTTTTGTCCGTTAGTTTTTTGCAGCTTTGGCTTGACTTTGAGCATGGAGGCTGGGAGCTCCGTAGTCCGAAGAATCCGTAGAAGCTCCTGGAAGCAGGCAGAGAAGATTAGGCAGGTCAATCGGTTGAGCGGACCACCCAAGTAGGAATGAACCAAGCATCTCAGTTGTTCGCCATGATATCTCTATATAGTATTCTCTAGTCTTGTATGCAATCCTGTGCCGGCATCGCCTGGCATGTAACTGAACGGCTGGAGCTTCCAGCAGGAGCCCGTGGCGACAGTAGGGACGGTCGACGAGGCCTTGTGCTGCTTTGACGTATCCTGGGCAGACTTGGCGGGAGCCGGCGAGCAGCATTGTAGGAGTACAGCGTGTGCTTGAGGCCGGCAGTTTGACCGTGCAGATGTTGCTGGTCGGAGAGATGACCGAGGCACAGGCTGTTCAACAATCGCAGAGCTGACAGACTGACCGACATACATCTGTCAGGCCCAGAAATTGAAAAACAAAATGCAGCTGAAACTGGACCTGCATTTTCGTTGAAACGCACGTTTCGCCCACGAAAGCGAACATTTCTGAGCATTGCTGTAAGTGCTGTACGCAAATATCGATGTTTTATCAAACATGCGTGTTCTCAGGGTCTTACGGGGTTTGCTTCGGTGCGGGGTACAACGATGTTTGGGCTTGCGCATTCGAGCACTGTGTCGGGCCGTGGGTGTTTCATGTGTGTTTTGAGGATTTGATTTTTGATTGAGGGCGTAGCATTTCAGTGTTTTGTTCAAGGTCCAAGATGCTCGACGTTCGGGCTTTCACTGTCTAGGATTGGGAGGTTTCAGGGTTCAAGATGCTCAGGCGAATTCTAGATTTTGGGGCTTGCCGTGCTTGTTGTGTTTTTTGAAGTGGAGTTCGAAGGGTTGAAGGTTTCGGCTGCACTGCTTGGTGGTCTTGAGTTTCAGGCTACAGGCTTTCGCCTTCGCGTGTTCTCTCGTGAGTTGGGACTTTCTGTTTCAGGTTGCGCCGGCGTTTCAGGCTGTGTGGGTCGCTACTGCATAGCAGAAAGAAGGACGGAGACCTTCCTGAAGCTGTGGGGGAAACATTTGTTGTGTAGTTCACGTGCGCACCTGGCGACAAGCATGCGGAGCGTTACAGTGTCAATGCTCGTTGGCGCCGCGCATCTGAAGGCGCGAGGGAGAGAGATATTTTCGCTTAGCCCACCTCTCCCGGTTGTGAGCAGCCCTGTTCGTCGAGAAACTTCGGTTTTCTCTTGCAAAGCCGAGCACTAAGTCAACAAGTGTCAGAGCTTGTGCAGAAGGCCCTTCCAAGACACAAGGCTCCGCAGAGAGGACGAGTCAAAAGTCCGCAGTGTGAGCGAGCTAGTAGCTAGTTCTCTTTTCCGTATGCTCGCTGGTCTAGGTGTACGGTTTATTATTTCAGTTTCGGGGAAGCGGCTCAACCTAAATTACAAAGAAAACCTGAATTACAAAGAAACGCACCCGGCCGCGAAGCTGCCGGGGCACGAATACGCATTTTCACACGGCGCTTTCGCCAAGGTGGCTCCATCGAATGTTGCACAATCTACACACATCGGCAGGCTTGCGAGAAGATCCCCCCCGGGGGGTTGGAGCGCGGGACACTCGAGATGTCGGTCCGCGGCATGTCCATGTCTCAGTCTTATCTGGATTGGCATGTTTGCTCACTCTGTCTGCCATTGTTTCAGTCCGAGGACAGAGATCCAATTCCAGAGCGACGTGGAGCATACAGACCGGCGGGTGTCTGCCTGAATGCATGTGTAACCTTTCGCAGCACAGCACCGAGAGCTGTTGCTCTCGAGGTCCACCCAGAACCGACGACGGTCGACGAGCTTCACGTTCACCTCGAAGAGCTCCAGCTGTCCGGTGCTCAGTGCGCCGCACGACAGCGCGGAGCAAGCGGAGCAGAGTCGGCCAGTTTCCGAGCCCAGGAGCGCGGAGCCAACGTTCGAGTAAATTTATCGAATCTTCCTTTCGACATGGAGGAGGCAGAGCTGAAGGACCGACATGTCGCTTGGCAGAAAAGCCGTGCATCCCGAGTTTTGGCAGGACACTGCGTCTACGTATGGGAAGGTCGCTCGTTGCATGCTGCCGCGTCGAGAGGACAGAGGACGGCCTGTCTTGACAGGTGTTGGCCTTGAGAGTTTTCGGAGAAGCAGATAAGCCAAAGCGCGGTTGGGTGGCGATCCCGGCTCTCTCGTGCTCGGAGATTCATCAGCTCCCTTGCAGGACCCCGTGCTTGCCAAAGACAAACTCAGAGACTTGCGTGCTCTTAGGTTGAATATGCGACCCGGCGCGAAGCTGAATACGCTGTGACCGAACTGGATCAGAGGTGGAGCCATACAGATATTAGCCCGCAGTGGGTGCGACCATTACTTGGGAGAGTGGCAACAATTTTTGGACGTTGGTGTGGGCAATTGGCCGAAGCCAGAGACGAATTGATCATCCCTTTCCCGTGCGACCTTGTGCAACTGTGCGCCTTTCGTCGCGGGCGGCGTTTCATCAAATGCTCTTAACAGCAAGGTCGAGTACCTTCCGGGAACTAGGCATATGCATAGGCATGTCTGACACGCACTGCCAATTTTTGGCAGCCGATCCAGGATCGCTTCCTCTATATGCCTGTCAATGTGTCACGTGTGTTGAAAAGCCATCTCCCACAGACCAGATCTGATGTACTTTGTCGGCATTTCTATGGTATGAAGGTTGTCAACATGTCTTGTTGGTCCACTTGGTCAGGATTGGACTTCGGACGAACGGGTATTCTCAAACACCCAATATTGAGGAGCATTGGCGGTATGCTTTTGATTTCTTTCCACAACAGGGAGATTCTCAGCAACTTGCGATGCATCAGTTGCCTTGAATGATTGATCTTGGAAGCTATTCCTGCACACGAAGGAGCATCGCGGTATGACTGCATGTTTTGTGGTTTCTCAGAGCGTCATGTAAAGGACATGCGTGTCCATAGACATGCATCAGATCCACCGATGTGGCTGGGTGTTTGTGCAATCCCTATACCTTGCCCGTAGACAGACAGGTGCATTGCGTTGAGCAGGTCAATGGCGGAATGGCATCTGCTACTTCGCGCTTACATTGAAGCTCAGGCAGGAGATAAACGTCGCAGTCCTAAGCTTTTTAATCTTCTCTTCTCTCAGTCCAAGAGGATACGTTGAGATGCGCATTCTGAGCATCACATTCTGAAAGGATGCGGACTGGGTCCTTCGTATGCTATCATGTACCACATTTTTGTGTATGTGCTGTCGTAGCTGGCTTTAGCATGGCAACCTTGGGATTTACAGCCATTTTCGCAAACAGCAAGCAGAGCGAGGGAGTTCAAGCTTTACAGAGGTGCTTGGCATGTTTCTGCATGCTTGTAGATACTGTATGCGTATCCACATAGCTGGTGAAGCTGCAGTACGTGCGGCTGCACCAGGACAAGTTCAGTAGCCAAGTCATCGTGGAATCTCATCTCTCAGGATTGAAGGAGGATTTCGCCCTTGGATTTCATCAGCCAGCCAAGCCCGTGAGAGCTGTCCGTGCTCTTGATGTGGGGCGTCGAACCGAAGGCTCAACTTACAAGCTGACGCGTTTGCCACTTTTGGACTGGGCAAGCAATTCGTGACGCTGTGGTAATTGTGGTACCATTAATTCAGTGTCCCACGGCGAACTTCATTCTGACATGGACGAAGCAGCCGTGCTCCAGTTGGATGCAAAGAACTGGGAGAGTGACCGGATGCATTCACAAAGGCGGACTATGATGACTGTTAGGGCATGCTACTCGAAACTATTTGGGATGATTTGAATGGCATCGACATCGAGTTGGGCAGAGGAACACTGTTCGAGAAGTCCGTCGTATGGTTTACCATGTTTTTTTTCGGATTGAAGGTGAAGCTTTACACGGCCCCACCTAAATTCAGATGATCGCTCTCACCATTGGAGCTTCATCGTGGCAAATATCAAGGCCGAGATGGATCGTGGTAGCGTTGGGGCGGCGTCCTAAAGCCCCATGGACGGGACCTTGTCTTCGAGGGCACAAATTCACGTACTGCATGGAGATGTATGCAGCATGACACATGAACATGCTTGTAGGACCTGATAAGGCTTAGGACGACATGCCGATGATTCCGCTTTTCTTAATCCTTACGTGGTGCTGGAGGCTCCGACTCGCGACCGGCGCTGAGAGCAGGTCTGCCCAGTTTTGAAGTGCTGGCTTAGTGGATTCCGATTCCCTTGATGACGAAGGAGAGCTCTTTGCGTGATGCTCGCGAGGCTGGGAGGGAGCCTGAAGACCGATGAACTCATTGAACATGTTCCAAGACGCAGGAGAAGGTTTCATCCTGAGAAAGACTCACAAGCGATTTGTGATTCAAAAAGTCAAAAAGTGGGTTGGAGACGAGCGGTTCAGATCTGGCCCTGCATGTAAGCAAGCATGCAGCCGGTGACACAAACGCACGAAGCTTCGCAGTGCTTCTGGCTCACATCTCTCCATCCCTCCTCAGCGAGGACGCAGACGGCTATGTCAGCTTCTATACGGATCGCGCTGTGTAGCACTGTCCAGAGTGCCAGCTTGACTTGTAGCTGACTAGTTCACCGCACACCTGTGAAGTATCGCTTCATTTGCACAAGACTGCCTGCTCACTCGGGCTGAAAGCCCACTTGCAATCCAATGCGTGATGAATCCTGTGCGCAGCCCTCGGCTGGGAGGTTGCCAGAGCTGTTTGCCTGCGACTCGCGCGCAGGCAAATTACGCCCTGCTTTCCAACAAGTCTGGGTCTGCCCGAGCAAGTAATGGCAAATCCGCGTGGCCGCTAATGCTCGCATGTCAGGTAAGGATGCAAACCCTGCCATACATCCGCTGTGCGATGCTAAGCTGCCGTTCTACGTGTAACTGCGAGCGCGAACATGTCATTTTCTAAGGATGGCTACCTCAGCGGCGGGTGCAGGCAGGTTACGAAGCATGATTTGTGACATGTCATGTCATGTCCCTTCGAGGAAGACCAGCACCGCACCCGGTGAGGGTGGTCGAGCCGGCTCAAGGGAGCTTGCTGTGAGACTGTGAGAGGTCGACTGCCAATAAGTGCCTTTGCCCTCCTGGCCAGGCACCAGCTCCTGTCAGCGGGCGTCAGGCACTTTTGTTGCACCTTGCAAACAGATGGAGTCGACGAGTCGAAGTCGCAGGCGCCACCGGTCGCGGCACCTTCCCAGAGCGGTTCCAGCACACCGGGAACGACCGCGTCCACCTCCGGCCGAGCGGGTTCCACGGGCCGCGTTCAGGCGACGAGCTGCGATGCGAGTGGCTCCAAGTACTATAAGACTCTGAGCTGAGGCCAAGAATTCCTTAGAGACCCGACAGTGGCACCGTTGCCGACTCAGTTCGTGGAGGATCCTGTTGACAGACCCAGAGCATGGCTGAGGACCGGTAGTTTTCCCTTCAGGCATGGCCCGGCCAGCAGAAGCATTTGGGAGCTTCAAGCTTCAAGCAGCCTTGCACTTTGAAAGTACTTCATGCGGCTGTCGCCACATGCCCACAGCTTACCACGTATAAGATTCTCCCAAAAGGACACCAAAAACGAAGCAGCAATACCGTACGCGAGCGAGTTGCAATCAACCGAGTTGCAAGCTCTTGAACAGTCCACAGAATCCGCAGCACGGAAGCCCCTCGCGCAGCATGTCTTGGCGGTCTGGTGCCAAAATAGCATTGACATGACAAGCATTGACCAGATGAGAATTGCTGTGCTGGCTGTGCCGTGCCACTCCCTCAGGCCTCGATGGAGTGCTCATTTGGCTCTCTGTGCCCTTGGATTTGCTTCACACATCGATGAGGCTCGGAGGTTTTGGAAGACCTCTGACTTAGGCCTTAGGCCGCTCACGTTTCTGAGAAATGGCATTACTCACACCGGTTCACAAGTATCAGCAATTCAAAATCAACTTCACAAGCATAAAAGCCCTATCAAGGCCAAAGGTTGCTGCACCTTGTTTAGTAGCCATCAGGAGTTCTGGTACAGAGGATCTCCGTGGAACAAGAAACAGAGCCTGTGTCAGGGCAGCCCCATCATCGGCATGCTCTCACTGCCAGCAGATCCGCATCCTCCCCAGCGATCCATTGCTTCGGAGGGATCCTGATGGATCCCTGCCAGGCAATCTTGCGGCTCGACTTCCTCTTGCGAGGTGCCGCCATAAGAGATGCCATGAGCATGAGGACTGGACACGCTGCAGTTCTGGCATCAAAGGCCTTGCCAGCATCATATGTGCGGTTCGTCCAGTCGGCTGGTGGGGAGGTTGTGTGCGGCACCTAGAGTGACTTTTTCGATCTGGGCAGTAATTACTGAGTTCAACCTCAGAAGTCATTTCGACAGCTGCATGCGAGGCCAGTGAGGTCCACCACAAGCGACGCGGAGGCGCTGCGAAGACAATATTGGCAAGTACCTACAGTCCTGGGTTGCCTGCGCCCAGATGGCTGAGCTCCTGCACTCACTGAACGGTTTTTTGTTCACAGGAGGTTGGGAGAGCACCTCAACAATCGCAAGGAGTTGTGTTTCATGTGCCGAGGGCAGGACCTGGATCCTCCTCCAGCAGCGCTTCGTGTGCTTGAGCACTCTAGACGGATGTTCGAGGCAGCAAGTTGAGGTGTTGCTTTCTCTTAACCCGGCAGATCGATAGTATTTTGCCACAGGCTGGCCAGACGTTTCCCGTCTGGGGAACCTGCTTGGGCTTCGAGTGGCTAGCATCATTCTCAGTCCTCAGCTGTTGCCACCCTGCTCTGGTGGGATCTATTAAAGGTTGCGGCCATGTCGCCAAAAAGCCTGACTCCCACGTTCAGGCCGATTCAGTAGCATGGCAGAGTATATTGGGGAAGGTGACACGTTGAACTACAAGTGGTCTCCATGTTCCATCCGTTTTTGACAGGGCCGAGAACGTGAACCTCCCCGTCCACCTGCTGTTTCGAGCCCAGCACCGGTCACCGGTGTCGAAGAGCACTCCTGCCTTTGCTTACTCGGCTTGGCCCACCTTCCACCCCCAAGATCTACGTCACTTGAAGGCCAGACGCTGCCACGTCACGCCTCTTTTCAGAGGCCGGAGAGCTATCCAAGACGGGCTTGTAAGCCGAGACCGTCCAACAGACTTGGATAGGATGCAATTTGCTACGCATTTACCCCTTGCTGCGCTCGATGCACTGTTACCAATGAGTCCTCGCAGGCTCCGACCAGGGTGCTCAAGGCCCGCTTCCTTTCGTGCTACTTTCCGGCCTTCTTCCTCAATACCTCCTCTCGTGTAGGCTTTAGAGTTTCAGAACGTCGCTTTCAATTCGCACCACCGCGGTGTGTCGCCAGCAAGAGCCTCGTGGCTTGGGGAAGTCTGGGTGCAAGTGTCGTGCTGGGCTTCTGGAGCAGATCAATTCGAGGACATGCTCAGCATTGTTCAACAATGCACATGCTCTCGCGATGGTCTGAACATCTTCAGTGTGACGGGTTGAGGGACAGGCTCCTTATTCTTGGATTGCAGAAGACACTGCTCGAGTGTTGCTGGCCCAAGATTTGAGGTGGTTTGCAACTCGACGCCATGCTTCTGCCTAGACTGCTACAATTCTTTGCGGTTCTTGCTGTGGGACCTGGAACATGCGAGCGCGCACAAAACATGTCATCACCCTTTAGCCCTGCAGCTTGGCTGTATCATGCCTGGTTTCGCTGGTTTCGAGCTCTGCTTCCTTGTTTCTTGCCAAATGATGACAGCTAGGCGGCCACATCCATGGTTTACAGCCCCTTGGCGAATCCATGCCAAGGCAGGCATGCAACAAAGGGTTCCATGCACCCACTGCACGCACGCACAGCCACGTAGCTGAAGAAGATGATGATGAGAACGAAACTAAATACTCAAATTATTTAATGGCTGCCGCCAAT
>CAJNDV010035774.1:147391-165639 GCA_905221635.1 Symbiodinium sp. CCMP2456
GCCCCAGCGGGGTCGGCGGATATGGGGCGGTTTTGGTGCCAAGTATACCAGCGCGCCAGGCGCAAAGGCGACGCAGGAAATGAGAAAGAAGCTAAAGGCTATCCTCATGCTGCCGCAACGTATTCCCTGTATAGTATGTATAATGCCATGATCTTGGGACCCCCTGTATCCCTGTCCCAGGAGGCTACGCACAAAATAGCACAAACACGAGACACGTGGGGTGGGCGGTCACTCATCAGTCAAGGCCTCTAAGTAGTCCACGACGTTACAGCTTGTTAATCTGTTTGTCTTTGCAGCCTTTGTATTCATCAGTCAGCAGCGCAATGAATCCCTTGTGTTCGGTTTTGGTAATCACTAGGAAAGAAGTGTGTGCAAGGGCAGCAAGCACAGTACCTCGCGCATGCGAACCCACTGACACACACCGTTGCTAGCACAGCATTTGATCGAGAGATGAGTGGGCGAACTGAAAACCTGTCGAATGAATGGTGAGAGGAACTGATCGTGCAGTGAGTGGCGAGTGAGCGGAGTTCCTGAAGATCAGATCGGCAGGCAGCGCAAGGCCAGTTGTACAAAGGACGCAGCTTAGGACCTTTGGGCTACTCTGGATTGCGAGTGTCGGTCGTCTCTTACGGTGCTTGGCTTACGGTTTCTGCTTCTGGTTCGGCGCCTCGACTCAAGGTGGTGCGGTTTTGATGTTTTCAACCAGAACGTCTCATTTGCACGGCCTCAGTCTCGATGGCCAGGTGACATTAGAGAAGCATGCTGCCGGGCTGCAGTGGTTCTGCGGTTGAGACAGCTACACCGTGAGTCTTTCTGGGAGGTCGACATTCTGCGAGTTGCTATCCGTGCTGGAATCAATTTCATTGACAACGCAGAAGTGTATGGAGCTTATCCTGGAGAATCCGAGCACATTATGGGCCAGGCAGGCATTCCAACCTCAGCCCCAGCCAGGGACGCTAATTGGTCGTGCAAGAACTAAAGGTCGGGCATGTTTAGCAAGTCAAGCGGGATGAGCGCAACAAGCTGCAGTCTAAAGTGAGTTTAGGCTGTGGTTTGCAGCACTGAGCAGCATCGGACCAATGGCATTAACAGCCTAGCAGCCTAATAATATGAGTGACAACGGTGCTTGGCTTGACTCGTTCTCCACACTAAACAAAGACTAGAGTCCGTTTTTTTTTTTACCACGAGGCATTGGAAGTCCTGTTCGAAGACGGGGAGGCGAGGCGATCAGATTTGGTAATATCGACGAAGCTGTTTGATGGAGGAGACGGAATCAACGACCGCGGCTTGTCACGAAAACACATCGTGGAAGGAATGCAAGCATCGCTGAGACGAATGAAGCTCGAATACGTGGATCTAGTATTCTGCCACCGGCCGGATGTCACCACACCTATGGAGGAAACAGTCCGTGCAATGAACTACCTCCTGGATCGTGGCTGCTTGGCTTTCGGCATGCTACACTGGAGTGTGGCCGTTACTTTGCACGGCAGTAGGATGCATGCATCCACAAAGAAATCCGTTTTGGCAAACCTACTACTGTTGACGGCACTGTTTGGGCTGCTGCTGTGAGCTGTTTTCTCGGCGGCTAAACAGTTTTTAAACAGTGCTTCGTTGCCATTCGGACATGTGTTGGCCAAGGCTGGGCGATGTATTGGGGAACGAGCGAGTGGTCAGCAGCGCAAGTGCTGCACGCGCATAGTGTTGCCAAGGAATTGGGCTTGCAGGGGCCCTTAATGGAGCAGCCTCTTTACAATTTGTTCAACCGTCAGCGTGTCGAGATCGAATTCGCGCCACTGTATGGATACGGACTTGGCTTAACAGTTTATTCTCCCTTGGCCGAGGGGATTCTCGCGGGCAGATATAGCAGTGGTATTCCCACGGACAGTCGGGCAGCCGTGGTGGAGAGGAAATCGAGCTTAGCAAGGCAAGAGCGCCAGATCGCAGCTGCCGAGGCACTTCGACCCATTGCTAAAGAACTTCACTGCTCTTTGGCGCAGCTGGCTCTGGCTTGGGTTCTGAGCAATGGCAATGTCAGCACTGCCATCATCGGAGCATCCAAGCCCTCGCAAGTTTTGGACAATGTGGCTGCCATTGCCTGCCTGTCTCGTTTTGAGCCGGATACAATCCAGAAGATTCTATCAACCGTGTCCAATGCCGGAGCAGCACCTGAGATGGGAACGAACGACGACATTTCTGCGATCATGGCGGCCAAGAAGCTTGAAAAGGCTGGACGCCAGCCACTTCTCTGACGGCTTGACCCAGTGGCGGGCTGCTGGAAAAGCTGTCGAATTCAGCCTTTTGCAAGGGTTGCGACAGGGTTGCACGCGGCCGCGCTTGGTCGATAGGCTGTCATGTTGCCGCTCCCGGTCTAGTCCTAGTTTACTAGTGCGTAGTGCCGCAGGCCCTAATGTGCAGCTGACCAGCACCCCAAAACGGTTATGTGTGTATGGCCTGAGGCAGCGTTCTTGCGGCCTGAGTTGAAGGACTTGAAGGCACAAACAAGTGAGTATGGGCATGATACTGGTAGGGGTGGCTGTGCTTTCGGAGCTGTCGAGCAAGACGAACATGGCGATTGCCTGTAACCGTTTTCCTTCCAGGGATCGTTTGCCTCTGCAGGAAGACACGTTACTCACACGCAAGAAAGGCGATCATACCCATCTGCGCCGAGGGAATGCTTCAAAGAAACTCTACCGCATGTGTGGCATGTATCTCGGTGGATACGATAAATTTTGAAGAGAGTTGCTGATGACGGCAGGTTCTGGGCACGAGTTTCGATGAGGATGGCCAGGATTCGGCATGATGGCTTTGCGTGATGCACAGTCTCAAAGTTTCTTCAAGTCAGACGGCAGCACGGAAGCGGACGACACAAGACAAGCATGACCTCAAGGGCGCTTGGCCCGCCAGCTGGGCTTCGCAGAATTTCAGAGCGCTGAAGCTCCGCGGAAAACTAAGCGTCCATCATTCTTCGAGATTGACATGGGGGGGCACCACACCTCACTACACTCACCTGTCCCTTTTCCGTTAACGACATGCCAGACCGCAACCACGGTACGAGCCTGCAGCCCTGCACAAGCCTCTTCCCATGCCATCGCAATACCTCATACCTCAGCAAGTGTGATGCTACAGCTTGATCTGGTTTGCAGGAGTTCGCCAGTGTGATCGAGGGTGCCGCGGGCTTGCCCTGGCTGCAGCCTCGGACGAGACATGTGCCGAGCGACTCGTGCACAGCCTGAAGCTGCAGCTTAGGTTTGGCGTGCAGTTCCATCCAGAGAAGAACGCTTTCGAACATGGCCAAGTCCTCAGGGCATCGTGCCATTGCCCGATCAAGCTCGTGGAGTGTTGTGCTGGATATAGGATTGCTCCCTGATGGCCAGCCAGCAACGGCAGCGAAACATGGGCCAGATGCTGCAAGCTCAGCTGGATCAGCTACCTAGGGACCTAGTACCCACGAAGTAAGTTGAAGCTTGTCTTGTGCTTGCGTGCTGTCGTGCTGCGTCAGGCCATCGCCACAACACAATTCTTTGCTAACTTCTTTGTGCAGCAGGCCTTGCAAGCACATGTATCCTATGGACGCTGGGATTGCATCTGTGTGGCGCCGGAGCAGACGATGATCATAGACATTAGCATTTGTGACCTGAAGTTTTGTGTGTTTGTGCTTGGACGCCAATCTCGCTTGTAGCCAGTATGGTGCAGATGCTCCAAGTGAAGGCATAGCTGCCGCGTGTGCGCTCTGTCGTGCAAGAGTCCTTTGAGGATGCCAAGTTCAAATATTTGATTTATTAAGACTTCTCAGTGGTTCGAAGCCCCATCTCCCCCAGCTCTAATGCCCCTTGATCCCACCCCCTCTTCGCCCCTCCCTTGCTTGGGTCTTTCTTTCCCGACTTGTACCGTTACTGCCCTGGCCTTATTGCTATGGCCGGTCGCGACGTTGCTACTGCCACCGCCAGTATGGTACTGCTATTGATAGTTGTTGTTTCCGCTGCTGTTGGCCTCTTTCTTGTGTGTTCTTGTGCTACCGCGAATTCGATTCGATTTCAATACTCCTGACATGACATTTCTGAACCCCAAATCTGAAGCTCAAAGCTTCGACATGTGTTTTCTCGCAGCCCCAGCCATGTGTGGATGTCCCCGCACCGTCAGGACCCCTTGGATGTCAGCTGTCTTCTGTCTTGCTTTCGAAACCCGCAGGTCCCGGAGAGGCTTGGTCAGGCCGCAGACCCGACCATTGTCTGACCCCCTGTGCCTAAGGCCCGAGGCCTACCAGATGAAATAAGAAAGGTCCAGTTGTATTTCTAGTTTGATGTCTTTGTGTTATAATGCAGGGTGTTTACACTCACTCCCTTCAAAGAGTAGGAACAGATCGGGTCTGGAAAAGAGGCTCTGCTCAGGTGGCACAAGTGGAGGGTCTGGGCATGCATGCAGCCTTTGCCGTGGTCGTGCCGGTGCTGGTGCTGGTGGTGGGGCAGGTGGTGATGGTGGTAGTGGTAGTGTTCTTCAGCAACGGCAGCTCCAACAGCAGTCTTCAGCTATCATTGGACACGAAACTCGCCGCATCAATCCCTCTCGCACAGGGCAGTCTTCAGCTATCATTGGACACGAAACTCGCCGCATCAATCCCTCTCGCATCCCTGTAGAACTTGCTGCAGTTGTGTTGAAACTTTGTACGGGTATGAGGGAGGGGAGTTTTCGTGTACTCACACGGTTCGAACGGAGGGGTAGTCGTAAAGGCTTGAAATCTCAAGTATAAATCTTGCCAAACAGTGCTTAGATTTTTCGCATCAATCGGTATCTGCGAGATTCCGCTCTCTATTTCGCACTGTTTTGTGACGACATGCATCGGCTTCTAAGTTCCTGGAAGTGCTGGAATCGTCGAAGCATTATGATTGGGTGTGATCGCAGTAGGAAGCAGAAATAGAAGACTGTGCAAGGTTGAATGCCAACCAATATGTCAATCAAGATTGAACGGAGGCGAACACGGTTTGTTCTCACCCCTGAGAGTCTCATGAAAGAGGCCGTGGGGTTCAAGCCAGCGTCCCGCACCGAGACGAAGCACATCTTCGTGAGAAGCACCAGCCCACTGAACATCTGGAGCCTTCAGCTGGTCTGAGTTGCGTGAAGAAACTTCTATAAATGCATGCAAGCAAGCTCTTCCATGTGCAGAAGAGTGCCCAGGGACCTGGTCGGGGGACCCGGCCGATTTCCGGCTTAGGGCCGACCCCCATAATACTTCCCGACCTTGACTTGGGCGCCAACTGCGCTGGCGAACCCTAAACCCTAAACCCCCAGGAACGAAACAAATAGAAATTGCTTGTTGCTGTTTTTCTTCTCGGTCAGGACACAGCTTTCCCAATTCCTATAAACCAATTTCCATTTCAGTTAACCCGGGCCTTGCATTGATTGACCACGAATGTTGGCTTGGGGGGGGGCTTCATGTTGGTTAAGTCTAGTATTTTGAAAGTAACAGGCAACTTCAGACTCCTTGCGGTTCAAACTGAAAAGATCCAGCTGAACTGAAGCGGTTTCGGACAGGCGCGCTTGAGTTCCCAGAGCTTCCCATCTGAAGCGGAAGAGGCATGTGGCTTTTGCTGCAAGGTTTGTTTAAGTGGTAGTTGCTGCTGCTGCTGCTGCTGCTGCTGCTGCTGCTGCTGCTGCTGCTGCTGCTGGCTCTGCCTTGATAACCAATCCTGGCACCCGAACAGAGATCTCCAGCCTTGAAGCATGTCTTTAAGCCGCATTGGCAAGGCCAGCCGGCTCATCTACGGGCACCAAACCTCTCGAGTTTTTCAACCTTACTTTGACGAGGCACGTATACATACGTTCAGAGTCTGCAAAGAAGCAAGCGAGAGAGTGAGAGACAGAGAGAGACATGCTGCTGTGGTTTGAGGGACCAGTCGCTGTCTCACCGGCGAAGGCCAACTCGAGAACAGCCGAGCCTTCAGGGACGAGTTCCGGGGAGAGTCCAAACTGTGCGGGGGAGGGGTTTGTCCCGTCGCTTTCCTCAAGCCTGGTAGAGTCTGGAAGAGAGAGAAGTTCCACTTGTACTTCGCACCACTCCTCATGGACAACAAGTGCGGGTGGGCTTGACGCCCGGGTCTTGACCGACCCCTATGCCAGGGAGAGAGGGAGAGAGACCCGTGCCATTTTGGCTCAGGTCGTCTGCCGCGCCTCTCGGAACGTGCTCGGGAGCGGCCCTTGGGGCTGGAGAGTGTTTGCACCCGGAACTCGACGTCCCTGAACAAGGGCGCCTTGAGGCCATTCGCCGCTAAGTTTGGGCTCGCAAGGGGCGCTCCATGGACCACGCAAGTCTACGCCTGACCCTGGCCACTTCGCTGTTTCCGCCCTTGTGGGGACTGTCAATTGGGGTGAACTTGGCGGGAGAGTGGGGGGTGGCCCAGTAATCGGGAGGGGCAGCATGCCATTTCAACGTGGAAAACGAAGTGATCCCGCCGAACCAGGGGAGCGCCGCGCACACCAACGTGAAGTCGCTGACCGACCACCTCTTCCCGAAGGTGACCAGAGCGGGTGGATGGAGTACCACAAGACTATACAACACTGGGAGGGGGACACCAACACCGGAGAGGTCGAGACAGTGGCAAGGACACCAAGAATGACATCTACAAACTCCACGGTGGACCTAGCAAAAAGAGAAGCAAAGGGGAAGGAGGAGAAGCACCAGCCCCAGCCTCTTATGATCCACAGAGTCCGGCAATGGCCCAGATGCCTCAGCGGGGCAGCCAGAGGGGCAGGTGGCAAACACCACGCTCCGCGCGCCCGACTGCGCACTCTACCAGAGCGGCTTAGGGCGCGGCAGCGCGGAAGCTCCTGATCCAGGCTTCACAGGAGGACCCGGAGCGGGAGACCCGAGGACAGACCCGAGTACAGACCGAGAAGGCCCGAACACAGAAGCAAGGCAAAGGCGCCCGCGCAACCAAGGAGGACATGCAGCCGCAGGCCGCTGTAGACAAGCCACCGAGGGGAAGGCACAAGGGGAGTAACCCCACAACAAGCAGGTGCCGCACCAGCAGTGCTGCAGCAGGCCTCCTCAGCCAGAGGTGGGAACAATGGTGTGGAGGAACGGGCCATCTGCAGCGCAACGCCGGGCTGTGGAGGAGTAGCTGTGCTGTATCGAGCACCCACATCCCTCTAGTGAGCTGATCAGGGTTCAGAAGCACGGAGCCGATCAGGGCTAATGCAGAAAGGGAACCGATCAGGGTTCCGAGCCGTTCGCGATCAATGCAGCAGGCAATTTTACCGTAGGCGGCGCGTTGAACGAATAACCGTGAAGTTACACACATGTGCCATGCTCCCTCTGACTCGACTTGATATCTCTACCCTGGCGAAGACGTTAAACCACATTGGCGGTAAACATTTCAGAGAAACGACTAACACTCAGAATTGGGGGTTCTTGGCTCTGCCCCATCGCCATAGTAATCGAAAAATACAGAACACTTTATTGCAGGTACACAGATTGGCCCAATTTGTTCCACGGAGTATCCACAGCCGTTTTCGTTGGCAGCAGAACGGTGGACTTCGTGCTGCCCCCTCCTGAAAATCATTGAACAACAGATTAGAGATGCATCGAAGTCCTATCCTTTGATAACAAGGTTCCGCACGCGCACAAACACACGCCAACACACACACACGAACGCACACACACACACAGACAGACACACAGAGAGAGAGACACACACCACAGACACACGCACAGAGACACACACACACACACATACACGCACACACACACACACACACACACACACACACACACGCGTTCACGCACACACACACGCGCACGCGCAAACATTCAAGTTCAAACCCCGTGGATGCTTGAGTGGGCAGAAGAAGGCCATTGCCTTTCACACATACTAAATGGAGACAAGCACAGGTAATCCGAAGCAGGCGGGCTTAGAGGCACCAATTGAGGCACCGAGACAACGATGCGCAGGCAAACATGTGCATTCTGCAAGCACTCCGACAGAAACAAAGTCCCAGAACGACGATCGAACACAGCAAGGATAGAAACAGCAAGTAAGCTTGAAATGCGCTTTGAGATTGGAGCAAAAGATAGAGACACAGCGAGAGCTTGCGGAACACCATTCTCGGTTTTGGTCTTTCTGCAAGACTGATCTCAGCATCTTGGTCAGGTTTACTTATTTTCCGCTCCCGCATTGACGAATGCCTCACACCACATTGTGCTGGTCTGATCGCGTTCGTAGAGTTAGCAGAAGTTCCATCTTCGTGCCCCAGAGTGAAACTCTGCGCGAGTTGGCTTAAGATCCTTGGGGCTGCTCTGCGGCTTTGCTTCCGACTCAGTCAGAGAGCTGCCTGAGCCCTGGCGGGGTTGGAGGTGTCTTCCGGGTGCCCCTGAAAAGGGGGCAGCGGCCCTTGTGGCCCCCAGCGCAGATGGCATGCGCCATACCTGATCTGCCATGTCGGCTAGTCGAACAAAACAAAGCGCACGGGCACGAAGAGTAGATGGACGGCAGGACTGCACGCGCTCGGTGTCATCATGCATGCTGCCATGCATCTCAGTGTGGAAGGAGGCAAGGCTTTGGTTTCGCCCGGCTCGTCTCCAACCTTGCCGCGCCAAGAGTTGCTTCTCGTCTGCACGAAAGCTCGGTTCTGCAGCCAGGAGTCTGTGCAAGAATTGAGAATGGTTCAAGGAATGCTCCGTCCTCCTGGCAGAGTCCATCAGGCTATCATGGCTCGATGGGAGCTTTAACGAGAGTAGCTCCCGAGTTCGACCTCCGCACGCAACAGATCCATGCAAGCTTCATCTAATCTCGGGGAATGCTTGCAGGCTGCAGCCCTCATCAGCAAGGGCGTGAGGTGAGCCCAAGACAAGATGTCGCGCACATTGCACACAGACTTGCAATATCTTGCTTGAGGCGGCATGTTGCAGTGATCTGATTGAGGACTTAATGCAACCTGTCAGACGCGCAAGATCTGCGGGAAGATCTGCAGGCGCGAGCTGTCCAGCACTCCGTCGTTCATAAAGGCTGTGACGTCCAGGCCCTGCTGCGGCGGAAGCGAACAAGGCTCGCGCGATTCTAGTTCTGTCTGTAAGCTGCACTAGCTATCGCTGCATGGAGTGTTCCGGGTCGTATGCTGTTGCACTGCAGGTTTCAGCGACAACGCGACGAGATTCTCCTGTGCGGAATTCATCCCCACAAGACAGAGCAGGTGCTGGGCTTTGTAGCATGTCCATCGACTGCTGCTCGCGCTGCAATCTGCAAGAGGAGGCGCGAAGCCACGACGAGCGTCTCCGCAGCGAAAGAAAGGAGAGTGCGAATCTTACGCATTCTGACATGCAGATCTTTTGCATGTCAGGAGCTGCAAGAGAGGCAAGCCGATCACCGGAGCCACCTCGCGTTCTTTGGCATGCAAGAATGTCGCAGTTCCAGAGCTTTTTATGGAGCAGAGCAGTTTAAATCGAGTGTCTACGATGATACTAGTAGCGGCAAAGCTCTTGGATTCAGAAAGAACGATAAAAAGCGTGGACTCGAGAGTAAGATGATGACAGAAGCCGAGGGCCACTGCAGGGCAATGAGGGCAGTCCGATACATCGCACTTTAGCTCCAAACCTGGAGCCTGCCCATACTCGTTATTCAAAAGTCGTGAATCACTGTTTCTCCTGAAACAGGCGATTCAACATGCATACGCTTTCTTTTGAAACGTATGCCTCGGGAATGATTTGTGGTTTTGCGCGCGGCATGCCATTTTGATGATGGTCTCGAGGCTGCACAGCTTGGGCGGCAGGGGTTTGGGATTCAGGGCCTACGACTTCAAGAGTCTTGCTTCAGGCTTGGTCGGAGCATGCTGCGAGGTGATTCGACCTATGGGACATCTGAATCCGGATTCGGTGTACTGTAGCATCAGAAGCAAAGCTCAAAAGTGGGTCCCGACTTTCAGTTTTGAACACCGTAGTCATTCTCACGATGTTGGTCTGGTTGGTGTGCAGTTTCCATCGTCCAACTCGCCTAGATTGCCTTCATTGACGAAGTGAGGAACAATGGCAGGATTCGTGACATGCTTTTCCCACTGCGAATGAACAAACCATCTCGTCACTTCAAGCATACCGCCCCAACAGCTGCTTCCGTCCCACATCCCTGCTGCACCTGCTCTTGCCCAAGAAGCCACGCGGACACCAGGCCCGGCCTCCAATGGCCGCGCCCATGCAGGCGCCCATCAAAAAGCCAAGAAGCTCCGACGTTGTACTGGGAGGACACTAGATTCCAGGACAGTGTTGCTAGCGACTCGGTCAATATTGATCATTAAGCCGTCGGAGCTGAGAACATGTTGCCCTTGGTGTTCGAAACTGGACAGGTTGCGCCGCCTGAAAAGGCAGGCAGCACAGGCGAGCCCGCTGTGAGCATTCCTCTGCCGGAGCCGTGGAGAAGCTAGCGACAGAAGAGGCTCACCACCTCCACCTGGAGCCACCGAGTCCCAGTCGGCTCCCTCCTTTGCCGTGGGCTTGGGCAGGGGCTCAGAGGCGTCCCCGGACTGAACTGGGATGCAAATTTGCAAGGTCAAATCTTTGGCACGACTGGCGCTAGTGTTGGAGTCCAACGGCCACTCCGGAACGGGGCTTCGCTCCAAGTATTTGCCTGCTCGTTTCTTGTTCCCTGCTATTGGAAGTGTCGGATAGCAGACATCGAGGGCAGCTGCAGCAGCGGCTGCGGTGGCTGCTGCTGTTACTAAACAGCATGATTGCGAGTGGATGAGACTGATGCTCAGTGCGCCGTCTGCATGATACCCAGTCCGATGACAGCTGCGGATCAGGTGACTTTGAGGAATACCTGCAGGAGGCGGCAGCCCATAACGAGTTGAGTTGGCTGGATACCCCACTTAAGCTTCATAAGCCCACTCTGCGAGGGTCTGGAACGGCGACCTCTTCAACAAGAGGCCACAACATAAGCGCCCTGTAGGGCTGATGCAGACAGAGTTGCCTTTCACTGTCGTCCTCTGTGAGCCGAATGCCGTTGTGGAATTCGTAGGGAGAGAGGGCCCCTTTCGGGCCTCGTCAGGCGGCCGCGGCTGGCGACTTGCCTGGTGAGGGGAGCTGGTGGTATCAGCAACCGCAATGCAACGAATCTTTCACTGAAGGTCAGGAAGCAGAAGCACTGCGAGCGAGATGTTCCCGTTTGGAGCATGAGGCGCCACCTTCGCTTGTATGAAGGTCTTTGTGTTTCCGCTAGTCGGCTTCTACTTCTTAGTCCTTCGTCTCATTGCAAGCGTCGTACGTCGTATGTCTGCGGGCCTTTCTTCCAAACGCGAGCTCTCTTGGTGATGTTGTCCCCACGCCCTCGCACCGATAACGAAGTGACAGCCGATCCGATCGTGGTTTGCACGTCTGGTTTTCGGTCACCAGTGAAACGCCCGCTGGGGCATGCTTACATTCTGGATCGTCGGTTGTTTGTTCTTATAGCTACCTCCTTAGTTGATTCATGTGTGTAGGGAACGACACCCTCGTTAATACAGCCCTGGCAGGTGGTGGAGTTGCATGCCCGACTGAATTGGGCTGCAACGAGAGGGAAGCCGAGCAGAGTCACGTGAGAAGTGCCAGCAGTGCATAGCAGTGCCAGGCGTGCACAGTTGGCACGACGATTAGATGCCACAATGCTGGAAGTCGTCGCGGCTCGACAAGCGGCTGAGACGGCCAACACGCAGGCGCTGCTGTGGGTACTCGTAGCTCCTGGGCAAGGTTGCAGCCGCAGAGCAAGTATTAGGAAGCTAGCGTGCAGTGCAGTTCAGTGTATGGGTTAGCTTCGCTCACCTTCCGGGTGAGGCGGCAGCCCTCAGGGCTGAGCTGGCTGCAGTGACCGGACGCATCGAGGACCCAAGCAGATGTCAAGCATGCAGCATAAGCATCAGAGAGCGCAATACGCTCCTGTCGTGTCAACAACCAATGCCAGCCAGAAAGGCTTGGAAAGAGGTGACTGATAAGTGTTTTATGCTCTGTATGCCGCAATATGAGTTTTATTGAGCCGGCACATATCGATCTGTGTCGTCAGCCGTAGTTAGCTTTTCGTGAACACCGCGATGGTGGAATTGCTTCGCAGGGTCGAGGCTTCATAGAGACAGGACAGGTGCAGACCAGGTGTAGCAGCGGTACATAGCGGTGTGCAGCATCTTATAGATAGACGAATCTAGCCGATGGGCAGACTTGCCCGGCGTCTCTGTTGGAGGCGCAACGACCCAACGGATGTCTGGTTGCCGAGTGAGGGTCCGATCTGGAGTCGTATGGGTCAGGGCGGCTTGCTCCGAGGCTCCCCGCTGGATGTGGCCTTTAGCTGATCAGCGAGATGCGGTGAGGCTGAGATGGGTTGAGATGGTCATAAGACACTTCGAGTCCAAATCGAAGGGCATCGACCGCTTCCCAATTGATGCACCCTTACGCCCAGATCAGAATCAGCAGTTCCCAAGATCTGGAAGGCGTGATGGTTGTGACCCGCATTCAGCCAGGATGGCCTGACAATGCTTCGCGGGCTACACCCAGGCGGTGATGAGGTGATTGCTGGATGGTCCGAGGTTTGCTTGCTGCATGCAGGAAGATTTAAATTTAGCCGCACAGCATCGGTTTTATGTGCATCGACCTTCCGACCACGCCGCAGGCATGCTAGAAAAGCAGAATGCATTATCATGTGGCATGCTTTCAGGCAGAGGAGCGCAAGGTAGCGAATTCGGCCCTGAAGGACTTGAACGCGTGGCTCAAACTGGTCGAGTTCCACTCAGTAGAGGATGTTTTCCACACCGGTACCCGCCCACCATGTCCTGTGCGACCAGCTTCAGCACATTTCCGGACAGTGCCACACCTGACTCATCCCAAGCGCTAGCCTAGCTTGGAGGTGGTCGGATTCCAGGATGGCATCGCAATGTCTTGGGCCAGCATAGCATGCATGAACAGTGCATGATGGGCAGATGGGTGAGGCCGGGCACAGCCTCAAAATCGATGAGGGTAAGAGTCAGAGGGCAAGAGTTCTCCAACGTTCGATGCGAGGCAGCTCCATCCTCAGGATTGAGCGTCCAAAAGGCAGCTTCATCAACGGGGTTGAGCGCGCTGCACAGCTTCGTCGGCACCAGCCTATCGACGTGTTCGATGGAACACGCGTCTGTAAACCCCAAGTCATGAAAGCTAGCTTTGCATCTCCTCGGTTGCACACTGAGGCCAAACACATCCGCCCAAGAAAGATGGCTGGCCAGAGGCAGGTTCGGGCGCAAAAGCAGCGACAGAGAAGACAGACTCGAGATTGTCGCAGGTCCTGCACCGATACATTCCACAATAAATGTGCCTCTCGGAGTCCCGAAGGTTCCTGCTTTCGCAGAACCATCACCATTTCTGAGATCTGCAGCCCGCCTGTCTGCATGGAGCAAGCGTCTCCTTGTGAACACGGGGCTCTTTTGGCCATGCCCAGGCCTTGGCAATTGGCGCCGAAAAGAGAAGGTGCCTGCGAGAGGGCTACGTATCTGAAGGCCACTGCCTTTGTTTCTGGGAGAGAAGGGAGGTTTTCTGACTTCAGGTCCCAGCGAGTCTTCTGTCAACATCGAAGATACCGAGGACGAAAACTTGCAGCCGCGGTCCTAGTTCACGCGCTGCGATGCGGAGCGGAAGAGAGGAGATTCAGAAAAGTGCGGCGTGAAGCATTTTGTGGCCTGCGGCCGAGGTCGGCCTTGCCGGGGCTCGAGCGCTTCCGCCAGTGTTCAGATCGATTGGCATGATGCCGTAAGGGCCGCATCATGCCGCGTCCGTCCGTCCGCCAGGCGGTTCTATGAGACCATGGCTGCAAAGGCGTGAGGGGCATGCAGCAGAACCAAGTTATGCTTGTCTTGAGAGGCGCAGATCAAGCCAGGCGCGGGTTCCTCCTCCAGCTGGGCCGGCATCCAAGACGGATGCTCTTCTTGGCCATTCAACATCCATTGATTGCCTAGCTCCGTTTACTGGCAGTTTCAGTGAAAGCTGCCGAACAGCTTCTGGGCTTTTGGATCTTAAGCCTCCGCTACCGGCTTAAACTTTGCATACATCCTAATACACTTTCTTGTGTACAGTCTCAGTGTCACTTTAGAGGGCGATTTAAAGTTGCACTCTCCCAGCAAAGCCCCAAACCCTGCCGTGAACCCCCCAAACCCTTGACCACGAGTCTTCTCAACCGTGGTCAGACAGAAAGACCGGAATGGCTTGCAGCCGTGACCCTCAGAAGGAGTGACCAAGACAAGGAGTTGCCCGCAGCTGTGGACAGTTGAGGACACCCGGAGAGGAGTGGGCCAGACGGAAAGGGGGCTGAAACGAGCGAAAATTCCGAGAACCACACCTGATTTCTCGAACTTCGCACTCGAGAAGGGAACGAGCATGGGCAAACCTTTGTCTGGAAGGCCATGGGATGCATTGTGATGCTCGATCTACTCTTTGCTTATACCCCAGACAAAACACGCGTAATCGTGAATAGTGAGTTCGAAATCTTAATCATCAAACAGTCAAGTGGTAAAGACATGCATAGAAAACACGATAGTAGACAGTACAAGTGGGAAAGATAACGATTATGTGACATGCCCAAATCGTAAGCAGCCAAGAACAGGTATAAGCATTATGTCATGACACGCCCAGAGTAAAGAGTAGAACAATGCATGGTCAGGTAGTGCGTAGCGAGAAAGTACGTAGCAAACCGAAAAGACAAGTGGAGATGGTCAAATACTAAGGTTGACCTCCGCATTCAACTTATTACTTGATATTCATCCGCCTGGAATCCGTGTAATTCAGGTCAAGGTAAGGGTGTGGTCTCAGGAGACAAAAAGGCAGTGACCTCCTAGCACGATCGTGATGAAGAAGTGTTCGTTGACTTCAATGCCTGAATACAAGCAGTACAGACAAGCAGGATATCATACATGCAAGTAGTAAAGTAACAATGGGGTGAGTCATTTGTGTCAAAAAGCTGTGCACGGCGAAGAGATAGACAGCAAGCAGAAACTGGCGAACTACCGAAACATAAAGTCTGAACCAATGGTACCCCCAGTATCAAACAAAAAATCGGAACCTTCCATGATCACCATCGTGGCAGAGCAGAAGATGAGCTAAACTGCATGCCGACATGCACCCTGGCTGTTGATCCTGATCTTGATCTAGATAGTAGAACACATAATGGCAAACCCGCAAACAGTAGAACTGAGATGGAAAGCGTACAAAACATGACAGGATAGTAGGCTCGTAATCAAGAAGTGTGAATATTGAATATGCAGCAGTAACTCGTGAAGCACTAAGTCTTAAGTAGAACATCGTGGCAGTCGGGAACAGTGGGCTATAACGAGTAGCGTAGCACATGAGTAAAGTGTAAGGAGACGAAAGTAGTAATACATTAGAGGTGGAGGCCTGGCGCGAGGCTCCAGGCTCTGAACTTCGGAAAGACAAGTCGCAGGTCCAACGCAGCACCCTTCACAAGAGATAGGTTGTCTCTTTGGGCATCAGTTGCCTTACTTCGGGGATCTCCCGAGAGCCGGCCCTGGGCCCGTGGCTCTGCTGCGCTGTGTCTGTCCTCAGGTCCTGTCCATGGCTCGGAGCTACCGCCGCTTGTCCAAGGATCTCCGGCTCCACCTGAGCATATCTAGATGGTGCAGTACTGGACTGACATTCCAATATGAGATGCGTTTTTTGAGTTGATTCGACGAGGCATCCGTGAGTATCACAATGAGGGACGTGACTCCATCTCAACTTCTCCACTGCAAGTCACTACTTCTGCACCTCGATTTAGGAAGAGCGAGTAAGAGCGACTCCAGATTCATGCTAGATCATGCTAGGTTGAATAGAGAACAAGCAAGCCCAGGGCGAGCCGCACGGGATTCTGTGGAAAGTGTGGAATTCAGAGAGAGTTCGGTGCACTTGCACGTTCCCTAAAACTTCCTCATTACCAGCTGCAGGAGAGGTAAGCTTTCTCAGACCAGCTTCCTGTTTGATGCCGTATCCTTAAACGTTCCATTAGATGGATTGGGATTGGGATTAAGGATGATAGTTTCAATGGCCCTGGATGTGCATTGACACCTTGGGTACAGACCCGCGCCTGCGCGACGTCGCTGCCTGCACAGGAGAAGCGGAGGCGTGGTCGCTTGAAGGAGATGCTTAAATGGGAAGAGACGGAGTTGTCAAGGCCGCACTGACATCTCTGCGACCCCTGAGGAGCTTCTGCAGCCTGCGGTCAACGCAGGTGTCCTGCGTAGCGCCTCCGGTGGAAGCCTGGTGAACAGCTCAGACCCAGGAGATCCGCCAAGTCCCATGATGTCCCATGCCGTCGCCGGTGTACTTCAGGTCTGCCCAGGTGAGCACTTGGGCCGGGAGCCTTCCTCTATCCTCCGCAGGGTGCCCCAAGAGTGTTCGTAGAGTCGCAGGCTGGTCTTCGAACACCGACGACAGCGGCTACGAGGCGCCGACTTTCGGTTGGGGGTGAAAGCCCCGAGTGAACAGAGGTAACAGAGGGCCTTGAAGGCGGCTCTCTCCGCCGGGCTCAGATGCAGAGCCCACAGTCACGCGGAGACCCCCGCAGACTCCTTCCTCAACAGGACCCCAGTGCTCAGTGCTCGTCGCGACCCGTCGTCTTTTCTTCATGATTATCTTTTTCGCTCCGCCCTTCGCGAAGTGAACAGAGTAGAAGGACACTCAAGACGTCGTTCGCTTCGCCCAAACGATGCGACGCACTTTTCTTGTTCAGAACTTCATCGACAACGGGAAAGACGGATAAGGCAAAATTTAGGCACAATGCATGGTGAAGTCTCAACCGCGGAGGCTGGCTACGAAACAGATGCCGACGAGTCAGAGCTGAGTGAATGGGAGGGCAGTGTTCGGCAAGGGTGCATGCCTCGGACTCCCCTCAGACTCAATGGGGATTTCGTGCAATCTTATCATACCAAGTCCAGAAGCACGATCTAAGGCACAAGCGCAAGCTGGAAGCACTGGTGTCGAAGACTTACTTGCGCACTGCAAGCTGTGCCACCTGCACCCATGCGAGCCCGAGTGAGTGCCACGGAGCATGTTCCAGGAACTTGACGAAGCAGATGACTTTTGCTACAGAGCTACCCGGGGGGCAGGCTCATGAGGACTCGTTGTTGCCGCATGTGACTGCTCAGCTTTCACTGGTGAAGCTTTGGAGCTGTTGCTTTGAGCTGGTTGGGCCAGAGGACGAGCACTCAACCAGTGCCACAGCGCAAAAAATCGTAGCAGCTTCCGGAGAGGGTTGTGCAGCAAAGGGCTTTGGGGCATGGGGATGCTGGAAAAGGTATCGATTGCACTATGTCGACTTTTTGAGCGCACAGGCCCTGCATAGCACTCAAAGCAGCACGGACGGAAGGGCTGTCCGAGTTTGCCTCCATAAGTCAAGAGCTCCGAACTGAAAAGCTCTACAGGAACCTCCCACCGGTGCACTTGATCTTGGAAGGCTTTGTTGAAGGTTTGCTTCGTTAGAGAATTCTGTACCGAACCATCTCACAGGCTGTGTCATGTTTTGCGGATCTTTAAATGCTGGTCTACAATGAAATGCTATCAGGAGCCATTGCCATTCGGTGAGTCCGCACGGTGCGGAGCCCACGAGAAACTCTGCCCTCTTGCCTCCGCTTGGCACCGGCGCTGCTAAAGGCAACCGCCACCCAAGACTTTGCGAGCATTGGGTACCAGACCAGTGGGCCTGCGGCTGTCGCTCCCAAACGGGTCTGGTTCAGCTGCGGTCTGAGCAGACTTGACCTGGCTTAGCTCTGCATTGCACCTGAGTAGACAACGCATTCCTGACATGAGTGTGGTCAGCATCGGAGGTCTGCTGTTGCAACTCTAGTACCTTGCCTTGCCGCTATCACCGCTTAGTAGCCACACAGGTCATCTACTACTACGACTACTACTACTACTACTACTACTACTACTACTACGACTACGACTACTACTACTACTACTACTACTACGACTACGACTACTGCTACTACTAGTACTACTACTATTATCACTGGGTCCATCACCCTCGTTTACCACTTTGCAGTGGAGGAGTAAAGGGGTGGGGAGGGGATGATACCGTCATGATCGCAGGTATAACGCTCAGACTCCTTGCTTATTTAGGTCCACTTGTGCCGCCACTCCTGCTGCCGCTGCTACAACTCTTGCAGCAGCAGTAGTCGTCGTGTAATGGCAGCACCCGTGGCAGAAGTGGACATTGAGCAGCTGAAGCAGCAGTAGGGCCTCGTAGCGGCAAGAGTTGTAGCAGCGGCAGCAGGAGTGGCGGCACAAG
>CAJNDV010035774.1:183849-198787 GCA_905221635.1 Symbiodinium sp. CCMP2456
GTTTAGGGTTTAGGACTTCGGATTTAGGATGGTTTAGGGTCTAGGGTTTCAGGTTTTCCTGTTCTGAAGGGGGAGAGGGCATGTGATGTTGTGCGAGCGTGAAACAACGACTTCTCATGCATTTTGATAAGTTTGCATGGGGCAGGTCAGGCCGTCATGACGCCCGTCCGTCGCACAGTCTTTGGAAACCGATCGAGTGGGTTCGAATGCGCCTTGTCATGCCATGCAGCCCTTGTCCACCCAGGCTTTAGGTGGCTTGAGGCCCTTCTTCAGCCACATAGTCCATGCGGTACCGCCGCGCACCTGTTCTTCGTGCTAGCCGAGCCTGTCGAAAGTCCCTCCGAGCCGATTGAGCAAGGCCGTTCTACAGCTCTGAGAATTGGGAGAAGTGCTTGCAGGGCTGCTGGGAGGTTCCTCTTGGCGGTTGCGCTTGGACAACTTGCATGTATGTGTGTGGAGCTGCCCAGGCAAGCTTGGAGCTGTCGTGGAGCGTTGCTGACAACGCCGTGGTTGCCAGCCCGCTGCTTGGAGCTGGTGCGCGGGGTGTACCCATCCTAGAGGCTCCTAACATTCACTCGCTGGTGGCACTCTTCTATTCTTCTGCATAAGTACGGAACATGAACAGGCATCAACAGTGGCATTGACAGCCATACAGAACTGGGCGCATCGAATGTGCCCTCGAGGACAGGCTGCTGTGTGTCATCGGTGGTTGTGCAGCCCGTGATTATCAGCGATGAACTCATTGGCGAAGCCTCACCACATCCACGCAGACACGCGGTCAGGCTGTTCCGGACTCTCGCACAACCGGAGCAGTTGACAGGTCTAGTCTAGCTGAATGCTTTCCAGATTTGTCAATCGAATCCTGTTTTTTTTGATTTTTAATAATTATGACAACAAAAACAGCGTAACTGCTCACTTTTCTCTGTCGTCATTGCTGAAGGCGATCTGAATAAAGCTCTAGACGCACTGCCCTGGCTAGAATGACAAACCAGCTTCACAACGTCGCCACACGGCGAGAAGGGGTCCCTGCGCACAAATAAACACATGGGATGCACCAGCAACAACAAACTTACAAAACCGCAGCCGTCACTGTAGTAGTACGCTGGAGATTGTCTGCGCACCACCACCCTCCAGCTTCAAGGTTTGTCAGAGCTGTACTGGTAGGGGCTGTGCCGTCCGCTTGACAATAAGCGTGGCCTCTAGCGAGTCTATTGTGGACGTTTGTGGACCCGGGTGGGTAGCACCACAAGTGCAGCAGTGTGACTGGCAAAACGAAGGTGCACTCTTCTTTGAAATTGTTCGAGTGGAAATGAATCCCTGCGTGAACGAGACAAACCGCACACACAAACAACCACACCCACACACAGATCAGGCACAGACAGACATGAGGACGGCAGGAAGACAAGTAGTGGGCGAAAGAGCGGGGGCGTGTTCAGGTGCATGGTGGGGGCATGAGTAGCGAACGCTGAGGAAGCCTTGCTTGAAAGAAACAGCTACGGCAGCACCCCCGCAGCCCTCGGCTCTATTCTGTATGCATGATCTTCAGATGCACTTGAACTACATTGCCTTTGACTATGACTGCGCGCGACTGCAGCACGAACACCCACGAAGTGACCAGGAATCATATGCATAGTGCTCGGCTCAGTCGGAATGCTGCGAGGTGATTTGATCACACCTGGGATTGTGATGGATTTGGTCTGCTTGGCAGGCTGTGCGAGACGATGAGGTTGCTGCAGTGATTGAGCAGACGATGGTGGAAGCAGAACTGCATAGAGCTGCCTAATCACTGCGCATGAAAACTTTCCGTTCGACCTAGCTTGAACCAAGATGACCCCGTAAATTAAAAGAACTCATTCCAAATTGAAATCCGGTTATAGGAGATCTGGTTGCAGGACTTCTCCTTCCATCTAAATTACAACTTGAACTCGTATTGAACTTCCTTGAGGCATTCTATACTTTTGAAAGCATGATGGTAGGGCCGAGCCAATTATTCTTTTGTACTATGATTTTCGGATATCCGAGTCTGGTTCCAGGGGGGAACCTGGCCCCTGCATTTTGGCACTTTACGCATATTACCAAGCCATATGCACTAAATAACTCCACATAAAGATAAACGATTGTCCCAAAATCCAAAAATCCAAACTTCGCTCTACCATCTCGAAAATATTGGATTTTCGGATTTCTAATATACTATTTGACTTCTCTATTTTTCTAATTATAGATTCATATACTCCTCTACTAAAATTGTAGTAAACTAAAATAATTGTACAAAAATTAATACATTAATAAACTAATATTTGAAATATATTTTTAATATATATAAATATATATTAGTATATGAAAATAAATATATAATTATATAATTATATATCAATATACTAAATTTATATTGATAAAGATTAGTATAGTAATATATATATATATATTAATAAATTCGTCTTTTAGTATAGTAGTATATTAATATATATTTAAAATATTGAATGTAATTCTATTCTATATATGAATATTATTCTTTATATTAGTAAATATATAATTATATTAATATTAAAATTCTTATTGATATTGGTAATAAATATTCATATATTTACTTATAAATAAAGATTTTATACTATATAATAATATTTATATTATTATATTAAAATATATAATTAAATTTTAATCAATATATAGGTATATTATATTTCTATTCTATTCAATATATTCATATAATAAAATATTGATATTTTAATAAATAATTATATAAATATATATATTAATATAGTAAAATACTCATTTACTAATATATTGATTTATTAATAATCGAAGAATTATTATGGTACCTCTCTGCCTATAAGATTCCAGTGCTTTATTGTAGATGAAGCTTAATCGATTGGTTCCATTATTTAGAGATAGTAAGAATACGAGAAGTCTAGGGTGAGAAAAAACCTGTTGCGAAGCACGCGTGCCAAGATATCGCTTGAAACCCTAAACAAGATGAATCTGTACCAATCGCATATGTAAGTTGGAATTGCATCAAAGTGTGCTTGCAGTGCAGATATTATAGCTTCCACATATCTTCTTGCGCATGAGATGGAAAAACAACTGATTTGAGTCTAGAGCACACAAACTTCAAATCTGCAAGACCTGATTCGCGTAAATAAAAGTCTTGGATGTGCGTGCACCATACTCTTGGCTGCGTACTGGAAAAGAACGATAACGGCAGCCCGGTATAGGCGGGGCGGGTGGGGCGGCGCGGTGCGGAGCGGTTCCGGAACGGTTGCGCGCACGCGCGCGCGTGTGCGCGCGCGCGTCTGCATGGGATGTCCTAAATCGGCACGCGCGCGCAACGCGCAGGTGCCACAGGGCCTTATTGGGAGAGGGTTACCGTAGTCTTTACCCAATAGGAGGTGGTGGTAACCTTCTCCGGAAGCGCGCCCCACACAGACGCGCGCACACGCGTTCGGAGCGCTCCGCACCGCGCCGCCCCACCCGCCAGCCCGCCCACCCGCCCTACACGCCCACCCCCCACCGCCCACCCACCCACCTATACCGGGCTGCCGTTGTCGTTCTTTTCCAGTACGCAGCCAAGAGTGTGGTGCACACGCATCCAAGAATTTTATTTACGCGAACCAGGTCTTGCAGATTTGAAGTTTGTGTGCTCTGGACTCAAATCAGTTGTTTTTCCATCTCATGCGCAAGAAGATATGTGGAAGCTATAATATCTGCACTGCAAGCACACTTTGATGCAATTCCAACTTACATATGCGATTGGTACAGATTCATCTTGTTTAGGGTTTCAAGCGATATGTTGGCACGCGTGCTTCGCAACAGGTTTTTTCTCACCCTAGACTTACCGTATTCTTACTGTCTGACTAACATTAATTGAGTTGAACGATGCACTATATTTAATAAATACGAGCCCGACACTGTACACATCTCGCATTACCCGGGGAGGCGTGGCTCCGTCCCCGTGAGTCTATACCTTCCTTCCTTTCGGGCTGAGCTAAGCGATATGAATTCAAGTGTAGGTTTCGCGATTAAAGTTCAGGAGTTGGCGCTGTAGGCGTGTGCAAGGGCCAGGAATTGAAATCCGCGTGGATAGGCCAGGTGGCTCAAGGTTTCAAGTCTTGCAGCTAGAGTTTGCAGTAGTATGTTCCCTTCCCGTCGTGGTTATCCTGTGATTGCGAGTCTGGGATTATAGGGAGTCTCTGGGCCCGGGGAAGGTGTGAGAATGCAGGCTGGCGTCATTTTCTAACAATGGAGGTCATGGTCATTAATCCGGTCCATGTCTGGTTGCATCGAAATTCTCAATCAGAACGTCGCTAGGCTATGGTTTCTGGGCACTCTCAGTGGCTTTCTGAATAATGGATTCAACCGTTTAAACTTCATCTATATCAAGGCACTGGAGCCTGAAAGGCAGGGGGGGTACCATGCAAGGGGATTCTATAAGGACTCTTCGAAATAAACTTTTCTATTTATATAATTATTTATTATCTAATATATATTGAATATATTAAATATATTTCAAATATGAATATTAATATTAACACTAATAATATACATACTAATCTTTATACTGATATTGCAATTGGTATTAATAATAATAATTAATTCTCAAATTAATTTATATTAATACTAATTATATATAAATATTAATATTGATATATGAATTAAGACTATTCAATATACGACTAATAGCAATCAATACTAAGATTGGAACTGCAACAAGCAAATCATTATCCGTAAGATCTGATATTAATTCACGCACAGATAATATGGAAATAGTGTCAGGGCAGAGTAGCACAATATATCTATGTAATAGTGATAATTCCCTATAAATCCAAAAATTTAAGAACCCAATATTTTCTAGGAGATGGCGGAGCGAAATTTAGATTTTTGGAGTTTTGGGATTTTCCCAGCATCTGCTGCATATCTAGTGGAAACTGGCGATACGATATAACACTAACGATAGCAAAATTTTTATATTGATCTATGATCGCATAGATTTGAAGCGATCATATATTATTCAGTAGATATATATCTATAATATAAATACCAGATAGAAGAAATAAATCAAAAGATCAAGCCAAAAGAAGCTCAATAAATCAAAATCAAAAAGACTCAATAAATCAAAGCCAAAAGAACCAGAAAAAAGAAAACCAAAAGAATCAAAAAAACCAAAGAAACCAAAAAAAACATTTATAAAAGAATCTTTTGACGAAAATTCCTAGAGAATGAGATCTATTGGCTTTATTTTCCATTCTTTTGATTTTGATTCCTTCTAGACCTGAACCCTCAATTATGAATCGTTCGCCCCTCGCCTCTGGAACATGTCCCTATGCACGTCCGACTCGACGTCGCGTATTTGATAATATATATAAAATGCTAAAATATAGGGGCTACGTTCATATCTCGAGTCCCGAGACTATTTCAAAATCAAATAAAGATAATAAGATATTCTCTTCATCTTTATTGATCGATTCATTCTATTCTAAATATTAAATAAAAGGCATAAAATTTTCTATTTGATTTATATTTATTCTGCATAATTAATTTCTAGAATTTCGATTAAGAATATGATTAAAAGATATTGAAAAATTTGAAAAATTTATTTTCTTATAATAGAGCATAAAATTTGAGCTAATTGAATATAATAAGACGAAAAGATTTTTTATATTTTCAAGATTGAGAATTTATTTCGGAATAGATTTTCTATTAATTGGGATATAGATGATAATTCAAATATTTCAAGTATTTTCTTGCTTCTGAACATGATAACAATAGTGAGAATAATTGATTTTATGATATTTCATAATATTCTTTTATATTCTCTTATAATTCGATATATTGAGTTTGAATATAGAATAAATCATAAAATATCTTATAGAAATTATCCTTATAGAAGATCGTCTATATAATATACCTTTTGTAATTATTTCTCAACTAAACCTCAAAAAATATCCACTAGAATACCGTTTAAGATACCGTTTATAACAGTTTAAAGGTTACCCTATAGATCACGGTTTTAAAAAGGATCATCAGGAGGAGTGCCCCGTTTAATCGCGTAGCATACAAAGGACAGTGGACAATACTTCGCGGTATTGTCTTGGTTCGTCGAACGATGTTGTGTCGTCGTAGACAGGGAAGATTATCTAATATAGCGCTTTTGTTCGGAGTGGAGTCGTAATATCGTCTAAATGAAATAAGAAGAGGCTTCGAGGTGTAGGTCCTGGGGGATAGCATATATATATATATATCTATATTATATGAATATATATATATATATTTCCCTAAATAGTGCTTGCATTTGGGGGTTCTTACCATTCGGAATAAAGGGAATTGGTTGCGAGCCGCAACGGCACACGCGGCGGTGGGGCGCGACCTTCGTTTCGACGCTGCCGCTGCGGTTTCGCGTGCATTCGCTTGCGTTTCGACGCTCCCGCTGTGGTTTCGCGCGACTTCCCTTGAGTTTCGATGCTCCCGTCGTGGTTTCGCACCAAATTCCTTGCGTTTCGACGCTCCCGCTGTGGTATCGTGCGAATTCCGGCCTCCTCTGATTTTCTCTGGCCTCTTTTGTGGGCCCATTGAGGTTGCGGGCCACAACGGCGCACGCGGTGGGGCGCGACCTTCATTTCGACGCTCCGGGTTTCGGACGCTCCCGCTGTGGTTTCGTGCGACTTCCCTTGTATTTCGATGCTTCCGCCGTGGTTTCGCACGAATTCGCTTGTAATTCGACGCTCCCGCTGTGGTTTCACGCGAATTCCGGCCTCCTCTGGCCTCTTTGCCCCTTTTGCAGAGCCCGCTTAGGTTGCGGGCCGCAACCGCAACGGCGCACGCGGTGGGGTGGGGCCTTCGTTTCGACGCTCCCGTTGTGGTTCGACACTCCCGCTATAGTTTCGTGTGAATTCCCTTGTGTTTCGACGCTCCGGCTGGGGATTCGCGCGCCTTCCCTGTGTGTCGACGCTCCTATTGTGGCTTCGCGCGAATTCCAGCCTCTTCTGGCCTTCTCTAGCCTCTTCTGGGGGGCCCGCTTAGGTTGCGGGCCGCAACGGCGCACGCGGCGAGCAAAGCCCTTCATTTCGACATTCTCGTTGTGGTTTCGCACGACTTTTCTTGTATTTCGATATTGTCGCCGTGATTTCGCACGAATTCCCCTGCATTTCGACGCTCCCGTTGTGGTTTCGTGCGAATTCCGACCTCGTCTGGTCTGCTCTGGCCTCTTCCGGGGGGGTTGCGGCTCGCAAGGGCGCACGTGGAGGGCCCTCGCATTGCGGTTTCGCGCGAATTCCGTTGCGTTTGGACGCTCCTGGTATGGTTTCCTACGAATTCTAATTTCCTCTGGTCTATTCTAGCCTCTTCTAGTCTTTATAGATATCCCATAATCAAAGAAAAATTGGGGAAGTCATTGAATATCTAAAATTTATATTTCTTCGATTCTCCCAGAAAAAATTCGAAAATATCATTTATTAAATTTTCTGAGCTTTGAGCTCTGAATCCTACGAGCCTTAATTCGTGCGGCGAATTCTCTTCTAGTCTTTTTAATTTCTTCGGACTCTCCTTATTATTTGAGATCTATGCCGGCACAATTATATATTTATTTAATATTAGAAAAATTCCAAATTTATTCTATATATTCATTATATTTTATTATATTTAGAAAGCAGAATTTAAAATCAGATTCAAAATATATTATAACGACCATTTAAAGATTTATTTATATAAATACTATTTTCAAGCAAAATATCCTAAATATATCTATACTATTTATTTATTCTTATAATTTAGATATTAATTCTATTATTTCATATATAAGACTAATCTTATAATCTATTTTTGTCGATTTAGCTTTCAATAGAAATATTAATTTTCATAATCATATTATCCTAGGATCTAATTAAATATATCATATATTATCTTCTTCTAATTCTTTTATTTATAATTATCTTTCTTAATATTTTCTGATTATCTATTTAGATTATTTCTATTTAAGAAGAATGAAATTAATCTATTCAGCACTCACAACTGGGACAAGCCTGGCGAGGTTTCGGGTAAATCGACGATGGCACATTGGCCAAGGGGCAGGTATATTCACCACACCCCAAACTCACTCACAGCTCACAGTCTAATTAAATCATCCCAATACAACTCGTCCATCACACGACCTCCTTCCGACCTTCACGATCCTCATGCTGGCTTCCTATCCAGATCCTCCACTGCTCATTGCCCTCGCTGAAGCATGCACATGCATCAAAGATCCTGACGCATGGCATGTCTCAGCACAAGCATCATCCTTCGGTCAGGTGTCTCCCTTTGTCAAGCAAGGGCCATACTGCTCTTGTACTCCCGTCTCCAGCATCAAATTCAGTCATCGCATGCAGTGTAAACGTTATTATGCGTTCACCAGCAAAAACATGCAACAGATCTCCAGATACATCGCGTTCCTAACTGCCAAGGTAGCGCCAGACTGTCTGTAAATGTACGTCATTCAGTACATGCAACAAATTCCCACTCTTCCAGGCATTGCATACAATAAGCGCATGCAACAAATTCTTTCTCTTCCAGGCATTGCATGCAGTACATTCCCACTCATACGCAACCTCATGCAGGGGCCTCCAACAACATGTCCAAGCTTCTCATCTGTTGTCTTCCGTGCCATGCGTGCCCACTCAGCTTCACGTTCAGTGCGTTCATATGCCCCAAGGTGCATCGCAGTCACAGTCCCTGTTTGTTGTAGCGACGCTCACGTCGCCTGTAGATGCTTCGTGCGTCACACATAACAACGTCTTCTTTGCAGAAATTCATGACAGGTCCCACTGCTCAGGGTGCCTTTATATATCATCGTGGTATCTCGCCCTCTCGCTTGAAAGTATCGTCTTCGCCTTATGCAGAAGGCTTCGCAACCACATCCAAGTTCCCAGAGACTCAGAGCGCTTTTGTACATCGTGATGGCACTCGGACACCATCGCCCACAGTCAGTATCAGCGCTTTTTGCAGAAGGCCTTCAATGAGTCCAAATTTCCTATAAAGGCGCTTTTATATGTCGCTATGGCACTCCATCGCCGTCGGCTACAGTCCATAGCCACGCCTTTTGCAAAAGGCTTTGCACTCAGCTCAATCTACGGGTTAGTGATTTCTATAACCGGAGCTCGGAAGCCTATCGGAGGCGAGACGACGGCACGACATTTTGGTCCATTTGAATGGGGGGCACCCCGGGTCCTGTGTCGGGCTGTACTTCCAATTTTAAAGGTGTTACAAGGGGTAAGGAGATAAGCAGTTCATTAACTAGAAATATCTCGCAAATTCAGAAAATCCTTAATAAATCTTTATCAAATTAGAAATCGATTCATCTATAAATATAATTATTAAAATCAATATATAATAGATATAAATATAAAAATTATAGATCAGAATATAGAAATTAAAATCCGAAATGACCTTCAATTCCGCGAATTTTCCACCCAACCAAGCAGCCCTATACCCCGAAGGCCCTGCGTAACCCCCGAGCCCCGGAATATTTCCAAACGAACCCATCTTATATCGCGACTAAGCCATACCTATATTCATATCAAAAAGACAAGGAGAGAGATATATATTTTTTTATGGAGACTGAGGCTTCTATTTTATATCTCCAAAATTTCTTTATAAAAGATATCCAAAATATCCAGATTTCTTCTATATTGATTCTAGAGAGAAATTCAAAAGATTGAATTTCCAAATGGGATCGGTATAATTATGTCGTTATTTTGATATTTCCTCAATAAAGGTAATTCGGATCATGGCCTCTTTTGCATTCATATTCAGGCTCATGCAGTAAAGTTCTTCTTTGTATATCTGAAGATGGATGCAGCCGGACTTGTTCCATGGCAAATGTCGTAGAAGTCGCCAATATATGGGTGGGAGCATCTTGGAAGCCGGATAGCATGCCGTCCCAGCAATCATGACGTGTCCCATGCAGATACATTGCCTGTTCTTGAACTGCAGCGCAAGGACCAACACGGCAGCACGAAGGTCCGATCGATGATGAATCTCCACAAAGAGCACTGGCTCGGCACGTGACGACCACGTCGATGTTGGCGATCTGCAATCCACCGTATCGTCGGGCCCAATAATGAAGCCCAGTCCGCAGAAACGACTGCAATGACTGCAAGCCTCAAAGACGGCGCACCTCACACAAATTCTTGATACCTGTTCGCACTTTGGCACGAAAATTCTCCGCCATAAGTATCCGACTGCAATCTTGTGGGTCACATCCCAGTGTGCCGGCCTGGAAACATCAAAAAACTACGCCTGAAAACATGACACAGCAATCACCTGTTCAAAGCGACTCAGTCATCGAACTCCTCTGCCAGCTCAGAAAATCCACAGAGATCGCGGCAAGAACTCCGGACGCATGACTTGGACCTGAAATTTCCCACGGATCACTGGAAGATTCCCACACGTGTTTTCGTTCTCAAAGGAATCTCTGCCCGCAGCAAAATGTGCTCTGCATCTGCAAACCAGGTCGCTCAAGTCACCTCAGGACACACCAGCCTATGCAAAGCAAAACCGTGACTATTTAGCTTCAAGCCAGCCACGCTTTGAGTCCATCCACGCCTCGACAGTCCTTCGCCCAACCTCGACGGAATGCTCACAAGGAGGCATATGTTACAATTTTGACACCGAAGCCTCTCCTGTCAAAGAGTTAGATGAAGCCGCTGATGATTGAGAAAAGATGATTTGCTTTCCGACTGCGAAGGGCATCGTAGCTACAGGGGCAATGCGCGTTTGTCAGGAGATTTCTCCGGATCGCATGTCACAGGTCAAGAAGACAAAAGTCAAGTTGTGGTCATCCCAAATCACTACCCGTGATGACCTCCGTCTCCTGCTGGTTCCTGCAGCGAGCCCCTGGGGGTCGACCTTCGAGGAAGCGTCGTTCCACGAAAGCTCAAGTGAGCTAAAGCACCCACTGAAGCCTGGCTCGCTCCAATTGGATGCGCGCCAAAGGACCTTCACCATTTGCGGCTCTTGGCAAGTTTGTTCTGTTGCAGCTTCTATGCAATGGCTCATGGTGACAGAAAGGGTGCGCCAGAAAAAGCGAACATCAGAATCATCAGGCCATCCACTCACTCACTCACTCACACATTGAATTGTTTGCAATGACTACAGAAACTGGGGCACGTCCCTGTCTGCACCAGCACCCTTTGTTCTGTTTCTGGTCGTCTTGTCGTCAGCCTCAAACTTGCTACGTGTACCCCAGCCACCTACATGCATACACATGTGCGTGTGTGCACGTGCTTGTTGGCATGCATCTGCACTGCCACACAATCAACATCAAGCAACAGCTTGCAGAAGTATATGAATGTATAAGTCGTACACATCGATCGAGTGATAAATGTTACTTACTGCTACTTGGTGGTGGTGGAGGTGGTGGTTTCCCACCTACGATATGGAAGCGTTGGCCCGATTGTTTCGGTGCCTGGCTGCTACACTTGGCCGCACAAGGCACCATCAGCTGGTCAAGATGTTCACACTTTACTTCGGCTTCTCCAAGTGAAGACGTGTTTGAGGGCCCAGCTGGTTCGCATAATCGATACCACAAAAGCCCAGGCCGTGCGAGATTGCCCGAGTAGTTGTAATGTTGGCAGGTTGGAACATACCGCAATAGATTGACGTTGACGACTTCGTATCGCATTAGCAGAAGTACGGCTGGGAGGAGGGTTCATCCTTTCTCTCTCTGCCGTGCCATCCTTGCTCGCGTCCTTCTTTCAGAGACATTCCCTCCTCCGTCCTCCCTCACTCCGCCCTTCCGAGCGAAATGGTGACCATGGATTTTGTCGTTCGGTTAGGTTGGCGGTGGAAGGTATGCAGGCGATCGGCAAAAGTTGTCTCTTGGAGCCCGTGCTGGTGGTCCGTTGCAACCACTACCACAAGCAAGCTCCGGCCTTCGTGGCTCCAGGCCACCGCCCTTCAAGTCTGGTGATCAGCGTCGGTGCCTCGGCGCAACTTCCAACAACTGGGGTGAAGCGAGTCAGTCCAGCTCACCATCTGACACGTTTCCAGCTTGGAACCGGTTTGGCAAGCCTTCTGCTGGAACGCCCTCTCGTAGCAAGAGAAGCCGACATCTGCAGCGACCTGTAACAATTGCATCTGCTTTGACAAAGACTGGTCTGACCCAACGCCTCTGGTTCGAGGCATGACAAGTCGTCGCCGAGTTCCTGGTATCCACAGCAGCACAGCTACGACAATTCGATTGGGAATTTCTCCGAGCGGACCCAGGCTTGCAAGATGCGCTGGAAGACCTGACTGAGTCCAAGGATGCGTGTCTGATGAAACTGCCCGGACGCATGCCGCTTTAGCAACCCGATGTCATGCCCTTCGCTGGCATCGTACGGGATGCTCGAGAAGCGGGACAAGGAGGCGGACCACTTCAGCACGCGGCCACGGGACGTTGTCACCACCTTTCAGGAGGCCTGATGCCTGCAGCAACAAGACGAGTAATCAAACATTTTCCGATTGCAGCTGCGGGGTCCCGGCACAAATGGCTGCTCGACGTCTGCACATACGAATGCTCATGATTTCGCTTGAGAAAGTGCCAGTTTCGCGACAAGCTGTTCCTGTTATGCATCCCGGCCTCGGATCGCTCTTGGTGGGGGTTGCTTTTGGCATTCCAACGTCCACCTCATTTTCCGGAGAATTCCCACATCTCCGCATGGGCGCCAGGTACTGCATGTTACTTTTGCTCCGTGCACAGCTTTTGCGAAGCCTAATGCATGCCCTGAGTCGTGAGACACACGGCCACCCCGTTCGACACTTGCCCTCAAAATCGTCTCTACTGGCCTACATCCCAGGCCAACTGCCTCCCTTGCGAGACTCTCTTTGATCTGCTGGCCGTGCTCTGTGGAGGCTTTGTGGTGACCTTGCAACTCTGCTGGGCCCAGATATGTTCCAAACATGCTGTCGGGGCCCTGACAAGGAACACAAAGCAGCAGAACATCATGTGATCCAGGCCTAACTTCGATGTTATTGTCAGCGCGGTGTCGTCAGTTCGTGCCACACAAGGAAACACCGAGGGTGCTGCTGATGCGACGTGGGCAGAAAGCTCCGAAAGCAGCTCGGCCTTGGTAAGCTTGTCGGAGGTAAAAGGAACCACACGGTGCGCATTCTCCAGAGGCCGGCCATCGCGCTAAGCCAAGGCCCAGACACGAGGTTGTATCTGGCTAAATGGACATCGCTGCCACAAACCACGCAGCGATTCTCCTTGGTGGACCTGCTCAAGCTTTGGCATTGTAGCGAACCACGTCCTGGAATTGTTGGCGTCCGGGCGTATAGAATCGCTCTCGCCTGGTGGCAGGGACTTCGTCGTGTAGTGTTTGCTTACATGTCAAGTTGTCAAACTTCGAAGCTGCGACCACATTTCAACTAAGGCTAACTAAGGAGTCGGCTGCTGCATGTGCTCGTCAGGGACATTCGCAGACGACCTAGAACATCAGACTCATGTCGTGTCTGGCTCTCTGAGCCTTGCCGCAGAGAACAACCTGAGACCTTGTGCTGTGCTTTCGTCCAGATTTCAGTACAGATATGAGCCGGTCGTCACAATGAAGCCTTTCTAAATCGCACGGTCGGTACTTTCTTGTCTTTTCTCGAAGAGCAAGCAGCAAAACAATCCGCAGCTGAAAGAGGTGGGGCACACACTCATGCCATACTCTGCCGACAGTGATGATACTCGACAACTGCAGGCTTTTGATGTTTGTTAGCCGTTCTGGCAGCGTTACATTTCGAATCTCACACTCGCACAAGGCCGACAAGGCTCCACATAGCGTCACATTTAAGAAACTGTATAAGTCGCGTCAGCTGAGCAGCTTGCCCCAGCTCTTTGCGAATGCCGAAGCGACCACGGGGCTCAAAGAGAAGCCGTATGCAGTCAGTCCTTGCGTGGCATCTTGCGGGCATGCAGGTAAATGAGTTTTGTGACTCAGAAAGTGAGGGCACATGTGGCAACGGTGAAAGTCACAGCCACGACGGCCGCCCAGGGGTCCCGGCTGGCCGTCCTCGAACCTCGGAAGAACGAGCAACCTCTTTCGATTCATCGTTAAGTCTCGAGAAAAGCCGGGATGTGCATGCCAGTCACCAGACGCACACAGTTAAGTAAGCACAATCATATTCAAGCCGCACCTCAAACCGTCGGCGAAATGATGATAACTGACGATGCACGCTGGACTCCATGAGGCGAGCACCGGGCAAGTCCGCGCCTCACCTAGAAAGTGCCAGGCAACAGTCTCAGGATGTCTCGGGCAGGCGTGGGTTTCCAGCCTTCCCTTCCACAGCTTTCAACATCAATATATCAGCTGCCCTCAGAACTCAGCACCCCACATACCAGTTCAGCTTCTTCTTGTCAACCGTGCACAGTATTTGGCCATCTGGGGCTAGAATCCTGCCAAGCATGCGTGTGCTGGGAGTGCTTGGGACAAAAAGTCAACCAGCTGTGGGACCGTACGCGGAACCATCAGGTTGGACTGTCGGATCTGCAAACCGATCCCAAGTCAACACAACTCAGCCAATTCCTCGACCTTAGCGCCTGCCACAAAGCTTTGAGGGAAAGAACTGCACCACATGCGCGGGCCTGCAATTCTCGTAGACGGGTCCTTTGGCAGCCACCCGCTGCACGAAGCTCAAGAACCTGTCTTGCATGGCCAAACTATAAGGAAAAACCGTGTCAAGACTTCCACCTTGCACGCTTTCTCAGTGGCTCTTGCATGACCTTAGCTTACTCACCGTCCAGCAAGGGCGTTGAATGACCACGGGCTGCTGGAGCTACGGCTCGATCCTGCTGCTTTTCCGGAAGCCTGCAGCCACGGACTGCGGACCATATATGATGCAGGATGATGCAGGGCTGCCACACCCCCCCCTCCCCCCACCCATGGTATCTACCCTCCCCCCTTTACAACCACAGGCACTGTTTTCGATGTGAGAATCCCCACTT
>CAJNDV010035774.1:198887-224136 GCA_905221635.1 Symbiodinium sp. CCMP2456
CGTCTGCATGTCTGTCTGCATGTCTTACTATGATTAAGGCCTTTTGGGATTTCATAAACAGGCTTGGTCTTTAGTTCCGAGTTGCGAGACCATGTCTACGACAAAACACACCCGCTAAAACCAAGATGAGACATTAAGTATTGCTTAGTATTCTCTGTCTACGACCACTCAAAACCTTGCAAATCAAGATAAAGATACTAAGTAGTGCTTAGTCTTCCCCGTCGAGTCTACGAACACACCTTCAAGCCAAGATAAAGATACATGTGTATGAATCAATAAGTATATATATATATATATATGTGTGTGTGTGTGTGTATACACAGACACAGACACACGTATCTATATACATATATACCTACATATGTCTAGGATTCGGCTTAAGAACGCCTGCATTGCAACCAGCAAGGCTTTCCAACCTGCATGGCTGCTGCAAAGGAGGATGCTGGAGGTTCCAGGCTTCGACGTTGTCAGTTAATATGTTTGTTAAGAGGCGTTCGCAACCGGTTGCAAACCAGGGATTCTGGAAAGGCTTCTGGGTTATCAAGTGGGGATTCTGGTCCCCCCCGTCTGGGGTGGGGCCTGTGGTGGTGGTGGGCTCTGCACCCCCTTAGCTGAGGCTTTGGTTGGCCTTGTTTGCAGTTGTGCCTGCTGCCGGTGATACGGCTCATGATGTTATGCTGCTCTAGACGGCGAGGCGAGTCGACAATCGGATTATCTTTGACATCATGCTGAACATCATCATTGTCGTAGTCATCTTCATCATCACCATCGCCATTGCAATTCATGTCTGATGCGGGAAACTACTACGTCGTTGAACCCTGATCAGCATCGCCATCGTGACGAGGTCCGGAAAAACCTAGGAAAGAATAAGCCTGTCTTCATGCTGAAGCTGGGCAGCCAGGCCCGGCTTGCCGTTTGCAGATGTCCAGAATACGTTCACAGATTTCTAAGTAGGCTTCTCGGATTGACTCAACCACCCCGCTTGGTTCCTACGACAACAACGCGAAGAGAACTCGGACAAGCTGGACAGGCGAGTTTGAAGCAGCCGGATCTTTATGCTAGCCGTCGGAGCTTGCCAGGATATCTTCCTTCGGAGACGATGTGCAGCCACAGGTGCTCTAAGCATGCTGACCTACGGAACGCGTAGGCGTGCATATGACACTTCGGGACTTCTTCAGGGGGGACCCTCACAAAGGGGATCACCAGCATTGGCAAAGTAGTGTAACGGCACAAAAAATGCCACGTCCGCAGAGTTTGGCTAGAACCAGGCATTGGAAAACCGTGGCATTGGAGTGGCGAGCGTCGCATGTCCTGCAAATGCCCTTGATATTCAATGCGCGTTGCGAAGTTTGCCCGTCTGAAAGAAACCGCATCCGCACATGCTAGGTTTGTGGGAGGGCGCAAGTTGACTGTTCCGAGCAGCAGCTCTTGCACACACATGTTATCCAAATCACGCCTGTTGTTGAAACCGCTTTTGACACATGCATGCCGAAGCCCTCCGATGAAAGTTGAGTCCGGGTATAGCACGCACAGTAGAAGTAGAGGAGGCTGTGCGTGAGGCGTGCGAGGAGCTTTGAAGTCCCGAAACCACACGACACAGCATATTTGGAGCCATCATTTGAACATGCTGATTGCCGTTACATGCTTGAGCTTCAGATGCGAGTGATCTTGTTGATCAACATGATGATTCAGTTTAGACCTCGATGGCCTGGACACGGCCTCCTGGAAGGCAGCTGCTGACGAGAAAGGAAGCCACCACCTGGGTCCACATGAAGCTTTTGATCCTACAAGAAATGCTCAAACCCTTCCCTTCTCAGTCAAACACCGCGCACAACTGGTTTCAGAACATTCCTGGCTCCAAGCAGAGGTAGAACCACGAAGCGTTTTCACATCATCAACAGCTACCCACACCATCTCTCTGGTTGTCTGCTTATCATGCCGAGCCGAGAAAACGCAATGCACTCAGGATTTTGGAATCCGCCGTCTGGCCTTCATTCACCTAGGGACCTAGTGCAGCTCTTCGGGAGAAGGCAAAGGTTTCTGCCTCGGCCCTTGAACTGCACGCTACTACAAGCACAGACTCCTATCCACATCGCAGCCCTTTCCTCGTCGAAACAGTGTTTGGTATCCCGGTGGGCGTACCAAATCATCCGCCACGAGACCTGCTGCGGACCAATGTGTGCCCGGTGACGTTTGCTGGCAATTCTGTCTCCACCTGGGGTGAAGAGTGCTTTTGCACTCTGCACCCAAACTAGTCCAACCGTTTGAAAATAATTCTCCCCAGGTCAGCCTAACTAGTGATCGGAAGGTGATTCGCTAGCCGCTAGTATCGAACGATGGATGGCAGCCGTGACACTGCATGCATGCAATGGCTACGGGTGCGGCAAAAAACTTTAGCAAGTTGCATATCCTCTATGTGCACCTTCAATATGCACTTTGCAGAGCCAACATTCTGAGGAGTCCCAAAAAAAGCGGGAAAGCCTTCAGCTGTCCTCGCGAAGGAACATACTTGCTAACTAGCCATGATGGGTTGGCAGAATTGGGTCACATCTCAAATCATCTGGAGCAGGTTCTGCTGTTTGGCCCAGATCGGCTGTACGCAACCTCAAAATGCGCTCAACAAAGTTAACAGATGGAAGCTCAGTGTCGCCATGCTTGGAAGCTGTGGTACAGTCGAGGATGCCAAGTGCGCCTATTGTTCTGTTCTTTTGTGCATGGGTCTCGTTTAAGCCCATCTGTGGTGAGAAGTGGACGTTGAAGAAATTGGGTCATCATCTTTTTGCTGCTGGTGCAGACGTGCTTATGCGGGGCTGGCGAACAAACATTCTTACATGCTTCACGATACTGCCCCTGTTTGGAGATTGGAGGCAAACCTGTATGGGCAGTATCCCACCTGTAGAGCGATAATTTGTGCATTCCTTGTCGGGTGAGGAATATCTTCAACTATTGTTTATGCCCGTGAGTCTGCGGCGCACACCTGCTGCGATATTTCCACACATCACTTTCGTGTCCGACGCATGTCAGCCTCATGTCAGCCTCAACGTTCCATAGCCTCGGGAGTGCCTCGGACCTAGAGCTTCATGCTTCGTTGTAAGGCTATGAGCTGTCGATATTATCACATGTACATACCGACAGTATAGAAGATTGTTTCAGGACTCTTGCTTGCTGCTCAAAGTCAACGGGATGCAGGCTTGGCTGCCTGACTCTGCCGAGCAGCTTGTTGAAGCACTTCACGTAGTCAACCTGCTGGCTCGCTGGGCGGTACATCCTGAAAAGCCGATCGCGCAGCAAGCTGACGGTCCCCTCACTCTTGCCCTCTGACCGGCACCTCTCCATCTTGTCACCAGCTCCTAGCACTGCAAAGATTTGGGCATCACGATGTGCAGCAACCTTGCTGATGCCTGGGTTTATGAGGTTCTTCATGTCGACCAACTGGTCTTCGACGTGTGAGCAGAAGATGCTGAATTTCGCCTGCCGAGAACATTCCGGCATGAGAGTCGCAGATCGGGCACTGCGCCGATGCTTAAATCTGCCTGAAATTTGGCATTGTCGTACATGACCGACAGTATGTCGATACTCTTCGCATGCCTCGCAAGGTAGTTTCGCTCCCGGAACGCATCTCCACAAGCTGACATTCGTCAAGAGAATTGAATGGCAGGACCCTTTCAGCTTCATCGTTCCGTCCACAAACTCGTCAATCGTGACTTCCTCAGCTCGCATGTTTACCAAGAAGTTGCCCGCGAATGCTGTCGACTCAGCAAATACATTGCCACTATCTCCGTCGCCAGTGCCATTGCAATTATCACCCGCACCACCTACGTCATGGTCATCACCGGGTTCGAACGAGCAAGTGGCAGCCTCTCCGAAGCTTCGTGCATTTCGCCAGAAGCTTACAGTTAGTTGCAACTTTGCAGTGCAAGCAGTCGGCATTGTCCCGATCCGAATCCATTAGCGTGAAGATGATCGCCTCGGTCAAATGAATGATCTCCAAGCTTCCACGTTCTTGCTCTGTTGCAAGTCCACAGCTGCGCACGCTCGATGCTTAGAGCCCAACTGCTTCGCTGGCATCGATATCCATACCTGGTAAAGGTATGACATATGCACAGCTCGTTGGCGTTGACCGAATCGCTGGAACATCACAACAGCCCATAACGGAGCAGAAGCATCGCAGCATATCTCTTGGAAGGAAACTCACGAACTCAACGCAACTGAGTGTGCCGCTCTGAAGTGCAAAGCAACTCGCCGGACAACACACACATGCTGCTTGTACGGCTAGGGATGGTGTGGCGTAGGTGCTGGCGTGGTGGGGCGCCGAGCTCCAACAAATAAAGTGAACATCAATTGCTGCCGGGCCTGGAATTTTGCTCTACAAGTTTGTTTGCTAAGCCCCCCCTCGGTGCCGTTGTAAATTCGGATTGGCATTGCTGAGACGTTCGGATCGGAATTTACCTAGCAGTGGTTCCCATCTTTGAACCGGCGGAAATTTCGATCGTACAAAACCCTCGCGGCTCTTCAGGGATGTCAAAAGGCAATAATCTGCTTCAGGTTACCTAAAACTGCTTTACCACACAGAAGAAGTTCTCAAAAGGAAGATTTCAACTTTCCAGCCTGTCTGCTCGGAGCACCTACGGTTGGTTTGGGGCCGAACACGGTTCGCATAGCCAGCAGCTACTGTAACAGAACGGCACTTTCATCCACGGTGGTCCTGGATTTTTTCTGCGAGCTGGGCTGGTCAACCATCTTGCCTCTCGTTTCACTACTGCGATCTCGCAGCTGTAAACTTCCGAACGTTACTGAGAAGGCGCTTGCTGGGGAAATGACAGGGGGCCCGGGAAAGCAACAGCCATTGCGGCCTTGGGCCCATGCCCGATCTTACACTACTCTTCAATGGCACACCGAGTTGAGACTTTGTAAGGGCTCATCAGGCAATGCGAAATTAAGGAACAACAACTGATCTGCAGAAGAGCCACCCGAGAAGTATGCCTTGACCCAGGGGTTCTGCAAATGGTTCTCCAGCTCCCTGTACGTCATGGAACCACTCATGTCTCCTTGGATGACATGGCACCTCTGCCGGCGAATGCATTCAGGGGTCCTTGCACTTATGCGATTGAGCTGCGATCTGCCTGCAGGGTGCAGGTTTGTGCAAAAGGCAAATGTGAGTTGACGGCGGAAGGCTATGTAAATTGCTTGGCATGGCCTCTTTGAAGATTCTCCTGACTTCATCTGCAGTTCTCTTTTGGTCTTCCGTCCAGGACTCCACCACCTCATCCTGCCGAAAGGCTGCGAGCTTGTGAACTTCAAAGGCGCATGAAAGTGAGCCACGTGGAAATCCCAAGTGGCAAGCTGCAAGAATCCGCATGGGCTTCTCTGAGAGAAAGCCACCTCCCGGCCCTTTCATGAGTATCGGCGAACACCCCCTCAGAGCTTTTACAATCACCGAAGCCGGAGCCGGAGCTCACAAGAGTCCTCTGTGCGAGTGCACACCGCACTGTCGACAAAAATCCCTGTTACCTCAGCGCTCTGCAGCAGAGCCCGGCTTAGCAGAGGGCCGAGGCCGAGGCAAGGTCGTTGTTAAGGGCCAGACAACATTTAAGACGCCAATCGAACTCAATCCGACGTAGAATGCAAATAGCAGGAAATACCTGAGCCAGGACATGAGCAGCGCACTGAAACCTCACAAACACTTTTGGTTTGCAAAAGCCAAGACACACCTCTCCAAAGTAAATGCCTCGCAAAAGTTCCGCATACATCCACCAGTCATTTCCTCCAGTGATGGAGCAGAAAAGAGCAACCATCCTCAGCATGGTCAGACATCGGTAAAGCGATCTTCACAACAAAGCCCCACTGCTGCCATGTCACGTGTCAAAGAGCGTGGAGAAGTACCTGTTTATCCTGCAGGCATCCAGCAGCACGCTCGCATCTGCATATTGCAATTGTGCGCCCGGCCTCTCGACCTCCGCTCTGTCGCCAATGTTACTAGGATCCATTGAATCATAAGAGTATGAGATCGCCATATCAAAAATGACGCTGAAGACGAACCTAAGCAAGGGGCGATGTGATCAGTCCGGCATCCCTCGAATGCTCCTCATGGGTCACATGGGTCTTGATGCATCGATGTTGCATGACAATGCCGATCAAAACGAAGGCCCACAGGAGGGCCTTGGCGGCCATTGGCGAAAGAATGCAAGCATCATGTTGAAGGTGGTGTATCACTGGTGTCAGCATCCAGTGGGTCGGCCCAAGTCGCAGCGAAGGAATTCAGCATTGCGAAGAGCATTGTACGCAAGCTCCTCAAAGCCTTCACCTTGGAACATCTTGGGATCATCCAACATGAGAGCGTAACCCAACTCAAGAGTCAAGAGTCTCCACCTCATGGCAAATGACACCCAACTTCTCTTGGCTCTATCTGTACCTTTCGTTGCTATCACGACGTTCAGTCGAGGAGCTGTTCGCACCACTCTTACCACGCGGACCAGTCGGAAGACACGGAAGACTCGCAGTAAGGACCTCGGCTTACGCATCGGGCTTACAGGGACGACCGCAGCCAGGGGAGGGGAGACGTCCCTTCCGGGCGAAGCTGTAAGCAAAGCTGGGAGGAGCTTCGGCTTTGATTTATTCTGCCAGCTCTACTTCTGAACAGCGGTAAGGCCAGCAGCATGCAACGACAAGATTGAAGCAGCTTAGGCTGCGGCAAATCTATCACGCCCTCCGGGGCCGACAATTCAATGATGGCGTTCAAAACCTGGAGATGCGTCATCAAAACTCATTCAACATGTGCATGAGCACACAGGAACACCAACCAAAAACCGAGCATGTAGCCAGGAAGACATCGAACACGTTCCACCACATGTCCTCAACATCCGAATGGACCACGACTTGGGCAGCAAGCAGAAGCGCGTACTTTCTTACAGCCAAGTCTCTTCACCTGTGAAGAACGACACCTTCTCTGCGAGAATGCGCACCATCAGCTCCAAGGTGAACCTCGGAGCTGAGGGGCCGAGGGGCCATGCCAGTCCCAGACGCGATGGCGCTATGGGATGCTATGCGCTGGGGGCTTGGAAGAGCTTGAAGCCCTGTTGGATCAAGGGGAATCAACGTTTCGAGCACGGGGCCACACCGCAAAAAGAACGTCCGGATAGACAGCAGGCTGATAATGATCCAGTCCTGGGCAGTAGTGCCGAAGGGCACATTCAAGTCGGCATGTGTTCCGGATCATTGCCTGAACTGCCGTTACCTAAAAACAACTGTCTCCGAGACTCCCATCATACGGTTGTAGCTGTTCGTCAGGTGGGCATCTGCCACATATCCTCAGCTGGATGGTGAAGTGCCTTAAGATGCCGGCTATACATGCATGTGATCCTGCCAGGAGGCCAATATAAACAGTGTTCGCCTTGGATGGGCGGCTTATGTGCAGCACAAGTCCAGCAGCAAACCTTTGGTTTCCAAGCGACTCCAATGGCCAGTACGCACAGGGTCCTGAACAGCATACCATCGGCGAAGCGTTGTGCGATGCTTCCGCGGCCTGAAAGCAAAACGCGGCCGGCCACTTCTGGTACATGCTACCAGTTTAGTCGGCTTCTCAGACCCTTGGATTTTGAATGTCGTCTTGTGCACAATATTCGACCAAGGCCATATCGGGGTTGTTGCACACCCGTGCCTGGTGCTGCACAGCATTCTCCACGGATCAGTTGCAGCAGCTCTGGCATGCTCCAGGGTGCTTTCCTCAGACATTATCAGCATTGCTGGAGCTGCCACGACCCTGCAGCGCGTGAGCTGCTTGCAAGTCACTCTCCGGGGAATACCGTGGGACTCTTCAACATACCAATCCTGACAGGTCAGGTGCTTCGGAAGCGCCGAATGGTTCATGTGGGGAGTCCTCAAACCAGACAATGTTTCCACCTCTGGTGGTCCCTCATCTGCGCCTGGGTCCGAAGCTACCTTGGAGTCGAGGGGCATGTTTTTCCGCTGCGTATACGGAGTTCTATTCTCCAGTGCTGCCACGCCACTCTGTTCGCATTGGCCTTCGTGGGGCTCGGAGACTTGGAAGTGGATTCATCCCAAGCTGGCTTTGTGCCTTCGAATGCAGTCAAGACTATCTTCTTGGACTCTCCAGGCGGGGCACGGGGCCTTGGTGGGTTGAAGTCAAGCCGTCGAGCTGGGCACTAAACAACAAAGCAACTCCAAAAAAAGAATGCAAACAAACAAAGACACCCCTGTGCACTTTGAGTGTCGACACGGTGCCCTCAAGCGTGCAGCCTCAAACGACAGTCTCTTCCAGTAGTGCACGCAAATCTTCGCAGGCAAGTGGCAAACAAGGTGGTCGAAGGATACACGTGGGCCATTGGTCGTTCTGGAAACCACGGCTTCTGCAGAGGGGCATGATGGGCTGTCAGGCTGCCGTGGTCAGCTCAGCTCGAAACTAGAGTGGCTGCGACGGTGCCTGGAGCAAAGGGATGATCGATCTCGAGCACCTCTGGCTCCAACGACTCCTGATCTGAACTCTGGGAAACGTTTACCATCAAGAAGGCTCGTCATCACAAACCACACAAGGAGGAACGCTAAATCCAACAGCCAAGCTCCTTCGGACCTCCTTTTGCCTCACGCAGCTTTCCAGCCAGCTCTTGCACCTCCGTCGCCAGCCTCCGGTTTTCCTGTGCAGCTGCTAGCGCGGAGACTCAACAAGGCACCAACGCGGCTCGGCACAGATCCTCGAGGACATCCTGGCACTGCTTCGTCAGTTCCATGAGGCAGTGGTTCAAGCGGCTGCCAGCCGCCATGGGTTCCTAAGGTCCTGTCGACTGTGGGCTCCTTAAGTGTTTGCACTGATCTGCACAGTGCAGCGGGTGACGACGGACGATGGCCCGCAGGCAAAGCTTTCAATTTTTGCGTTGTAAGTCCATGTCTTGCGCAATCGAGGAGGTTGCTGCTGAGCAAGTCCCGGCAGGTTGATGTAGAAGATAGGAAGGCTTTTGCCAAAGCCCAACATTTGCACCAGCAGCCGCATTCATGCATGAGCAGTTTGTCAGGCCTGCGCATCCTGAATGCGGTGAACTTGACGTGCCGCTGACAAGTGCTCGAGCCTCGTCCAGGAGCGCTTCACGCAGTGTCGCGGGCGAAGCTCTACAAGACTACAAGTAGCTGGGTTTGCCGGCAGCTCTGACAGCGAAGTCTCTGTGAGGTGAGCCTGTCGGGCCACCTGATCAGCCAGGCACATGGTTCGATACAGCTGGCACGAGCAGGGCCTGCAGAGCGTCTCCGGTCAAAGCCTTAGGTTGCATGATGCTCACACACGTGCCAGGGGCTCAACCTGCAGGGGCTTTTATGTTTGGAGTACCGCCATGTCAGGATTCGGTGGTATCGTGCGGTTGCATGGCGTGGGATTTGCAATACCTGCGCACAGCGCCAATGCCTCGCAAAGAGACCAGCATGAGCATCACAAGGACGAGCTTTACGAGTGATTCCTTATGTTTCCCTGTGCCTACACTATATGCAGTACACTATCCCCGTGCCTTGTACCTGTCCCTACCAATCCCTTCCTGTTGCCTACTTGTCTTAAGTGCATTATCTCCAGCGTTTTGCTGGAGATATATCATGGAACTTAAACGTCTGAGGTAACAGTCGTGATCCAGAAGTGCTTGTCACCCAAGACCAAGTCGAGACAACAGAAAATTGCAAGGATGCGTGCCAGAAAACTCCGTGCACACTAAGTAATCACCACGAATGCTGCCAAACGGCTCTAGCAAAAAGGGCACTTTCAACTGCCGGGAGGGCAAGCTCGATCAACAGGGCTCTTCACAGAGAGCTGACGCATGAACCTGCCGTTCCTTGAGACTCATCAAAACTAGTTTAGAGAGGCGTTAGCAAGCCCAATTTGAATCGCCGATGTCTTTGCAGCTATTCCGCTCTTCTGAGAGTGCTCAGGGCATCTCAGGGCTGACCCCAATAAGGGAAGATTCAGCTGGACGCAACCTGCACCAAATACGCGAGAGACAGGACTGCTAGCTAATGGAGATAAGCAGTAGATTACTCAGTAGATCACAGTGCCCAAACAATTCACCGCAGTGCGCGAAGAAAAGCCGGCAATTTGTTCCGGGGGCATGGTTGCCACCGGCAGCTGAGCTTCGCGCGTGCTCGACATCGGGATCGACGACCAGATCCAACCCCAGAACTTCGTCCAACACAGTGCGGGCCTGGAAGTCACCCAGACAGCCACCCACACGACTCATGCCAAGCAAACCTTTTGAAGTTTCTGAATGTGAGCGAGGCTTCCGATAAATTAAATCATACATCTATACATTGTAGCGTATATGCGGCGAGAAAAAGTGCACGACGGGTCTACGGCACAAACATACAGTTTCTGCCCGACAATACGACACATAAGCGAAAACATGAAACATAATGAAACAAGATGAAAAGTGTATGTCCGCGGCAAGTGAAAAAAGATGAATTTGTATATCACCGGAACTGCGCAAGCATGCTCTGAAATGGTCGAGGTTCCGAGACAACCCCTTCGAAGCTGTAAAGGGATGAAGGTTCGAAGCGACAGGAAGCATGTTATGACAATCAGATCCTCTCATACCATGGGTTTGGCGTCACAACGAAGCTTTCTTTGCACAAGCTTCCATAATTGGTGGCAGAGGAAGTTTGAGCGACCTTGGACAGCTTGCCTCTCACGGAACATGGCCCAAACATGTCCAAGTGCTGTGTTGGATGCCTCCGCCGCGGTGGAAGCTGCCGCTGCTCTCGCCAATAATTTGTCTGGCACTACCTCCAGTGAGTTGCGACAGGTACACACTCCTCTTCCTCCTCTTCTTTGTTTGAGGGCTTCCCCTTCCTCTCTCGCACTCTCTAAGACTCCAGCCCACTGTGGGGACCTCTTGGCCGACAACATGCACAGCACAAAAGGCCAAGCTTACCATGTTGGAAACACTGGGAAATCTGTCCGACTCGGAGCTCTTTCTACGCAAGCTTTCTGAGAGGCAAGTGCATCCATCACTGCTGTCCATGCAGTTGCCGATGCAGAGGCATCGCTCTGCCACACTCACATGGAGCTATTGTAGTCGTACTGTACGCGTGCATCTTCTTATGCCCCGTTTCGTTTGTGCCGAACAACTCTCCAAATTATGACAACAATACGTCGTCAAGCTTCCGGTTCCCGATTCAGAATCTTCCAACGGGAGACGGTCAAAGGAGAAAACTCTTGAGCTTGCGACTTGCGATCGCCCATGGTCCTGGCTCCCTTGCTTTACCACGAGCAGTTGGCTGAAGGAACGAGGACGCTTGTGGTGCCGCAAGCCTGTTTGTGTGTTCTGTCCACAAGCAGCGGCACTTTAGTCTCCGTTCTCTTTCACTGTGAAGAACACTTGCAAAGGACTGCCACTCCGGCGAAGATGCAGGACCCAAACAGCAGAGGGACAAAGTCAGCATCGCCCGAGGCCGAGACACATCAGCGATTTCAGCTGCTTTGTTACGCCAGGATGCCAGCCTCTCAACCTGAGCCAGTGCGTGGAGGAGTTCGTGTGGAAAGCACTTTCGCCGCTTCTGCCCGAGCCGGAGGGTCTTGCTTGGAAGTTGCACGAATCATATTCATCGACCATAGAACTCCTTCACAGCTGTACCTGCGGGCCTGGCTGCGGCTGCCTGCACCGGCGGAGCCTGAGATGGTGCGGCCGATCTGGCAATGCATGAGGGCGTTTCGTGTCAGATGTAGAGGAGCCAGCAACATTACGGAGTGCTTTCCGCAGAGTTGCACCTGCATCACTGCACTTTGGCAAGCAAAACCTTGGCAAGGACTTGTCAGGTTTGCCTCGTGAAGGCAAGTTTCCTGATCGATCTGGTGCTGCGGCAAGGCCTTCCCAGAGCGAGGCACCTGTACAGTTGCTATGCAACGAAATCATGGCGAGATGAACATGCCAAATCGGTGCATCCCGGAGAGCAAGTCAAAACCAATCTCTAACTGACACTCAAGCCTCACTTGGATTGGCAATGAGCGTAGGCCTGAGCCTGTGCACAGTGCTGCAACTTGCGACGGCGTTTGCCATTCCTCGGCTGGCCACACCCTGCTACATCAATTTCGATTACGCGCGAACCAGCAGAAACTCCTGAGAAAGCTGCAGGCCAACTTCGACCTGAACGATTCGAGCCACAGCCCGTGGTTCGACCAAAGAGTGCCCGCCTTCGCTCCCAGGCATCAAGAACCTCAGTGCCATGGATCATAATGACATAAGTTTATAAGCACCGACTCGACTGGTATGCCTCCTTTGAGGAAGGACTGCTCATGGACAACCAGCGACTCCCTGTCCTATCGATCCCGCATGTAATTACAACGTCACTGCTCGGATACCTGTTCAGCAGTGCTAGTCTTCTGGGAACCGGGCTGTCGAGTTGGCTGACAAAGACTCGTCTCCACCTACCCAGCAATTGCGATGCTGTTGCAGACTTTGCCGGCTGACGTACATCGTGTACTTGCGTAACAACAGTCAGAGCACAAGCCGAATCATTGTCCTGAATTACGAGCGCAAGCGACCGGACATTCTCACTGCGTGAGTGTCTCTGTAGTCCAAGGCGCGGATTCCATCAATGGTGAATCTGAACTTGTGCCACTCTAGGAATAGGACATGCACAGACAATTGCTTTGACGTTTCATCAAAGCAGTTGGAGACCAGGCTCCACGAACTTCTCATTGTTTTGAACTGTACAGGAAGTCCAAGAACAAGTTGAGCGAGTATGTGTCAGAGTCATCTTGCCACTTCAATGCGCCCAGCAGGCGACTCGCATCCTTCGTGCGCCATCGTCATAAACTGACCAAGCCGATCCCAAAGGTAACTATGAGACCTGTTTAGCATCCTACCGGAACGGAGCCGAGCATCTGATGCTTCCACACCGATGCATTGCAGGACCTGCAGCTGCAGACACGTATAGCTCAGCGTGCAGTAAGAGCAAGGATCGGAACAAACTCTTAATGCAAAAGTTCGGCTTCACAACACGAGAAAGCTGGCGATCCTGGGTACAGGCGGTTACAAGCCAGCTTGTTTCAGCTGGAACTTTGCTTGTTTGCACTGTTCCCCCAAAGAGTTTGCAGGAGCCGTCGCTTCAAGCCGAAAACCGGATGCTCTGGCCATAGTTTCGACTCGCACACTCCCTCAAGGCAGGCACGGCTTCCAGGCACTGCCCATTTTTGCCTCCTACATGGCTGAGCGAGTCGCGAAGCAGGGTTATAGGTTACATGTCGGTGAATTCAGCTCCTTCATATTGACAGAGCTCTTTTCATGCACAGGCCGCTCTCAATGTAAGAGAGAGGTAGTCAAGTACACGCGGCAAAATGCCGCTTTTCCAAAGTTGCAGCTGTTTCCCAGCGTATCTCACGATTGCCATTTACTAATTATGTAGAAGGTTGAAAGTCATGCAGGTCTTTGCATGCAGGCACCGCAGAATCATAACATCAGGCCATTATTCCATGCATCTGGACACTTGGTATGCAATGATGCAAGTAATTACGCGCTCAGACTTGCAAGCCTCTGTTGTGACTCTCTCCGACACAAACCAAGAAATCCAAAGATTCCCTGGTTTCCATCGATCAACTTTTTGCAGCAATCCAAGTGAGGACCAGATTTGTTTGACATGCAGAAGCACGTATCATGTCAGGTCATCATCCTCGCTATTGCTGCATCGGTCCACTTACAGGTGAAGACAATTATGTCTCGACATGCAGGAAGCATGTATCATACGTCAGTTTATCTCCACCATCGTTGCAGACAAGGCCACTCCATGTCGCTTCTCACTTCTCATGATATGTGCCACAGTCTTTCACAGCATTGTGAACAGGACACCGACAGCGATGTTGGTTACCAACTGCCAAAATAGTTTGTTGTTTGATGCAATGGTTTGCGCCAGCACTTGCAGTCATCAACCGACCACATAACTCAGCTTTGACAGTGTCCAGCGAGAGATAGAGCCTCAAACTCAGCCGTAAGTTGGGACAGACGGACGTCAACATGTATGCACATCTGTCCAGAACAAACTCTGCGCAGGTAGTGCCACATTCCAGCCAGTTTTTGTCGTCACGCATCCAGAAAAACATGTTGTCTGTTGCCACGTCACAGGTCAGCCACTGCAGACTCCCAACACACTGCATCCCAGTTGTAGTCGTAACAACAATGGATACATCCCCACTTCTCAGCCAGCAGTTTTTGTTGTCACGCATCCAGAAAAACATGTTGTCTGTTGCCACGTCACAGGTCAGCCACTGCAGAATCCCAACACACTGCATCCCAGTTGTAGTCGTAACAACAATGGATACATCCCCACTTCTCAAGCCAGCGTCTTTGACTGGTTGCCATCGTCTTTCCAGTCCAGATTCATTCCAGCTCAAAAGTCGAATACTGTATTCACTGTGCCAGTGACCACAGCCTGATGTCCAGTCGTCTCTTTGTCGCATTGTCTGTCTTCAGGTTTATGCCAGTGACCACAGCTTCATGTCCAGCCAACTTTTTCCCAGTGTTTGTCCATGGCTTAGGCACAGTCGCAGGGGTTGGTGGTTTCTTAAGGACGACAAAACGGGGAACAGGTAACATGAACCAGTAGACATAGCCCACAAGGATAACAAAGAACTTAGCCCCAAGATAATGACCAAGTATCTGAAAACACAACTATTAGGGAAAGGAGGGTGCCAATCCCGCATCCCGCAAGGGTGTAGCAGCAGTGGCATCATCTTCGCAGTCATCGTACCTCACCACCACGCTTACCTTAACTGACGGAAGTCCAAAATCGAAAGTGAGGCCCCCATTTATTAAACCCAGCGAAACAGAGGATCCCAATCACTCAGACCATCACAGCAAACGTGGATCCTTCCCCGAACCAGAGCACAAACCACAGGGAACTAAGCAACTGGGGCAAGCCCCCATCTCAGAAGCAGGAATTACAAATTACAAATTACGAATTCAGTGTCAATTCATGCAACGGCATTTAGCCAATTAAATTTGTTGTTTGCGGCGCCACAGAGGTTCAAGGCACACTATTTAGGGCGAGGGACGACAATTAGGGCTTACGACAGCAAAAGTATACCCCTAAGAAGTTGTGGTGCCAATCCACTCTGAAGGCAGCCTTCACAGCAGCAGGGTGCCACTTCCATCCACGTCTCAGTCAATGTGGTGAACAACTAGACTACCACGCAAACACAGACCCGAGGGATGTGAAGTAGCCCCTGAGTCATGTGGTGCACACAGTGCATCTGTAATCGTCGACTGTCGGAGCTTCTTTTTACTGGGACTGTTGGGGGGAGACTCATCCCACTGTTCAATGCACTCAACATCACAGGGACCGGGTAACGGGAAACCATACTCAAGGAGCTCATGCTTCACGTCAGGATGTAGGGAGCAAACTTGGGCAACGCTCCATGCGACCAGTACAAGTCTCTGCCTCCCTTGCCACTCTTTGGTGGCATGAAGGCGTGTTCGTGCGTCAAAGATCACTGGCCGCCGTTTTGCTTCTACTTCAAACCCAAAGTACTTGGTCCCTTGATGATGGAAGACTGCAGTACCCTCCCTTGAAGCAATCCAAAGGCCACCCCCCTGAACATCCGACAAAACCTGAAAAAGCGTGCCCGTGGGAGCATTTTTGGTGTCCCTGTGTGCACCAACTCGGGCATCTTCCCTTAACGCAAAGGTTGAAAAACGAAACTGCGGCGCATGTTGGGCAATAAATCGAAGGATTAACTGTCGCAGCTGAGGATGATTGGTAGTGCCCGTAAGACAGCAAGTAAGGGACCTAGGACTCGCACCAAAGTACAGCACACGAGGATTGTCTGTTGGGTCAGACTCCGCATTCCTAATGTGGGTCTTAAAGGAGAGTGGAACTGCATTCCAGGCATCACAAATGTCACATCGCTCAATCTGGTTTTCTTTTGCGATCCGCCTTCTTATTAGCAGCATAGCAGAGCAACTCAGACTCACACAGTCTATTATCCACCTGCAGGGCTTTCGAAATGATGTTGGTCTCATGTGGTGTAAAGACTGCACTGAAAGGACATGTGGATTCAGCACTCTCCATCACCTTCGTGGTGTGACTCGTGGTGTTCGAGCCACTTTGTGGGGCAGGGGCAGGGACATCCATTACTGCAGTTCCACATTCACGACTTTTGGTGTGCGTGGTCACCTAGCATGTCCATGTTTGGGCCAGGAAAGTCGACATAGATGTACAGTTATATGTCATGTAGTGTGGCGGACAGACGCAGCGATTTGGGGTTTCGGGCAGCTCACAACGGCGCTCATCATGCTTCACATGCATGGACGAAACCAAGATACGCGCGACTACCTGTACCTTCAGCAGAGACATGTGCCAAACTCACAGCTTCACTGAACTCATGTATGCATTGACTCTGTTTTGTCTCTTGAAATGGAACACTGTGCGGAAGACTTCGAGACTCAGCTTGCCCCCTTGTCTGTAGGCCAGCGTGCAGTGCAGAGGGACCCGACATTCCGTTGACACACAGTTGCATTTGTTGCAGACATTAAACATGCAGCAAAAATTACAAATTACGAATTAAGGTGTCATGATGCAGACTTGATTCAGTCGACGGTGCGATGCACCAATTAAGGGTCCATGAGAGGAATTAGGGTAATTAGGCGCAGACAATTCAGAGGCATCATTTGAGTTCATTGTACATACCACCTACAAAAGGTGCAGTAGCAGCACGACAGGTAGGCGGTGATCAAACTAGCATACATCTACAGTGGGCTGCATGTGGCCGGCTCATGTCACAACAACCAACAAACATCACAAAAGTTCATACAAAGGTTTGGAGTTATGAGCTCACCTCTGGCCAGCCAACAAGTTGCCCAGTAGAACTTCGTTCGAGCTCTGTGCCGGAACCGGGGTGATCAGGAAGTTCTGCGGCTGGTTTCCCTGGCTAACATAAAGCCGGGGCTGCTGTTGGGTCATTGAGCCAACATGCTCAGCAAGGCGAAGCTGTATCCCCGTGTTCGGTGTCTGAACTTCCACTGGGATCACTTGCGGTTGTGGCATCTGGGGTCCCAGTGTAGTTGGCACTCCCGTCGGCTGTGTCGGGGCCTGCTGGGACTGCAGCGACGACGTGGCGGACTGACTCTGTGCCTGCTGCTCTTGTGAAGCCTCCCTTGGCGGCTTCCTCATCGGCAGCTTCGGGAGCCGCCTTTCGATCTCCTGCAGGAGGGGCATGTCCTGCGAGACGATGTCCACTATCTGTTCGGTGTGTTTTTGCATCTGCGTCTCCAGGTCACTCTGAGTATCCACCACTCCCGAGATGAGGGATTCCATTCGCAACAGCCTGTGCTCAATGTTCTGGACACCATCAGAAGTGGTCTGCAGGGCAGCCTGTGCACAGTCAGACTGCCTGCGCCCTGCAAACACCCCATCTTCCAGGCGCACAATTTTGGGGGTCATGGCCTCCAAGGCGTCACCCAGCCTCTTCAGCTCCGGCATGACTGCACCTAGTCCTCGGACGAGCGTCAACAGGTCGCGCAGTTGACTCGAGTTCCAGCCAGTGCCATCCTTAACCTCCTGGGTCAGCTTCGTTCGCGGCGAGGTGGTTGATTCTGCCAGGCTCTTTGCTGTAACCAAACTGTCCACCTTGTCAACCAACTTTGTGGAGGCCTCGTCCTGGTTCTTGATCACGGACGCCATTGCACCAAGTTTGTTTGCAACTGCGTCGATTTTCTGGTGCAGCTCAATCTGCTGCTTCGTCCCAACTTCCTCGAACTGTTTTGTGGCGAGGACCGTGCTGATCTTGGCGTGTACCTCCACCAGCATCCCATGGGACTCCCCCGTCTTGGCGTTGTCCGATGTAAGCAGGCTCACAGATTTGTGGATTTCGGCCACCTCCGTGGCGATCCCTCTGATCTTGCTGCTTTGTGTGAGCAACTCCATGCCCTGTTTTTTGAGCACATCAAGCTCATTGAGCCATGCCGTGTCGGGACTCTGCGAAGCCACGTCATCCCTGCGCGGCAATTGCGCCTTCAGCAACTCCTCCATTGTTGTCTTGATATCGGTCTTCATCCGTTCCTGGGCAAAGGTCAGGTCCTGAATCTGCGTCTGTTGGGCTCCCATGAGGATCATCACCAAAGTAATCAGGAAAGTGACTTCCCCGTACGAGGAGCCCACTTCTGCCGCACACCACAAGAGCTCCAGGACTTTAGTGAGTGGCTTCATGAGGTCCATGGCAGTCAGGGCAGCACGCTGCGGACACAAGTTGTTGAGCTCAGCAGATACTGCGGGGACGACTTATGGCATTCACGATGTGTCACGGATCAAGCGGCGCAATTAAGAGACCGTCCCGCCCCCCCCCCTCCCGTTGTAAACAAGCGAGGCAGCAAGTTACTCACATCCATTTATGAAAGGCCGGTGCTGCGTGATGATCATGCAGCATGAATACGGTTTGATAGTGAAATTTGCGGTAAACCCTCCTAAAATGACTAAAATGGTATGCTTCTTTAGCTGCCTTGTCCGCGACTTCGTTGAGAGCATGTCCCTTGTGTGCTCGAACATGACGTGCAGTCACACAGCGACACAGTGGATGCCACAAGGAAGTTAGATAGTTCGTGTCTGGAATGTGACAAGTGGGGTTAATGGTCTCATCAAGGATTTGTAACACAAACTCACTGTCTGTCATGTAGATGACGGGAATGTGAGGGTTGTGTCGCCTGAAGGTACGAATCATCTCCAAAGCAACGCATGCAGCAATGATTTCAGCTCGGATGTTAGTGCAGTACCCATCTATCCGTCCTTGACAGATTACGGCTTCCTCAATTGAGGCATATGGTCCTAGGACTGCGCAAGCGAAGGAACCATGTGCGAGTCTAGAGCTCCCATCGCTGCAAAAAGTGACTGCTCCTAGTTCATCACACTCTTCAACCTCAGGGATAAAGGTGTATGACGAGGGATGTGGTGTCTCGACTGGGGGGTGCCGCATGGAAAGGAGCTTGAAAGATTCACCTACTCTAAGCAGCATGCGCCCATGTAGATCCAATGACTGTAAATCAGAGTAGTAGGACACGGGATCGAGGGCTCTATGGTGCAGCCATTTACGGACAAAGGACTCCCAGAGTTCTCTATCAAGGGCAGCTGAGTACCAATATGGGACTTGTCCGAAAGGCCTACATTCCTCCCACGCCTTTTGAAGAAAGCGTGCAGCATTGGGCCAGAATCCCAAACACCGTTTGAATGTCGATCCGATGTGGCAATCCATGCCTCGTTCCTAACCGAAAGCACAATGGTGAGCGGGGACTGTCTATGCACCGGTATACGTGCGGCATGCCCCCAGAAACGCATGAAAGATTGTGCGTGCAGTCCTTCCCATCGAGCATGTTCAAGTATTTGGGCCGTCATACGGGAAGCTCTCCTACGGACAACCCAATTATAGGCCAGAGGGATAAACGGGTCAGTCGAATACCTGCACAAAGCTCCTAGGAAAGACGTGTGTAGTGTTTTCAGTGTCTGTGCAATCGAATTAATGGGCCTGACGCATGCACTCATCCATCTCCACTTTGAGGTCACATATGAATTCAACAAATGCAATTTTTTTCTAATTGACCCCACTGGACGCTTGAATAACTTGAAGTGTCCCCAGAACGTATTAGTTGCGGCGGCAAGTCGAGTGCTGAGCACAGATTGACAACTGGACCCCAAAGCCGACTAGCACTCCCAGAAAAAGAAACGAGGGGACTTGCTTGAGCACAACGCCCCCAAGTCGGATTTCTTGGCGTTCAATGAAGGGTGCGGCAAGGACTCTGCATTTCTCGATGGCAAGTGAGAGGCCGATTGCGGCCAAACAGATCCTTACCTGCTCCAACATCCTAGTGAGCTGATCGTAACTTACCGCCAGTAAAATCAGGTCATCCGCGAACAACACGTTGAATAACTTGATGGCCCCACCGTCCCTAAGTTCCATCTTTAACCAAGTATTTTCATTGCGTTGCCATTCGGCTACTGTATCGCCAAGGAAAAAATCCACCGTCCGTGCAAAGACTTCCGCGCTGTACGAGCTGCCCTGAAGGATACCTCGATCAAGTATCTGACACCACTCATTATCAGCCAAACTAATAAGAACCGAAGAATAGGAAATAATGAGCAATAGCAATTCAGCTTCGCGATGCGCGCCCAGCCCCTCAAAGAACCTAGCAACCGCGCAATGGCTCAGGTGATCAAAGGCACTAGTGATGTCCAACTTTGCCATCACAAGCGGTAAATGGTACTCTTGAGACAACCTAATGCACTGTTGCAAGGTGCAAGAACCTTCGAGGGTTTGGGCTCCCGGAACGCTGCTGAGTTGACCCGCGCTCATGGCGGGAAAATGAGCGCGCAGCCGGTAGAGAAGTATTTTAGTGAAGACCTTGCCTGGAACCGAAGACAACACAATGGGTCTAAGATCCTTTGGTGAACATGGGGCAAGGACCTTGGGAATGAAAGTGACTTTAGAGAGAAGCCATTCCTTAGGGGTCTCCACAGAGCCAAGGAGTATGGAATTAAAAAACTCCACCAAATGGTCACGAAGGCTGGATTGCATCGCAATTTGTAAGAACTCATAGCTGATCCCATCCATCCCACAAGATTTCCCATTTTTACAGGTAGACAGGGTGCCATCGATTTCCTCTGCGGTGATCAAGCGTGGGGCGAGTGTAGGGCCCACAGCATTACGCCACATCTGAATGGGTAAGTGTTTGGGGCAGTTATCGGGCTCAGCATACTTAAGCTTGTAGTACCTCTTCAGATCACAAATAGCCTTGGTACGGCCTCCTGCTCTAGTCAAGTAATTACACTGTGTGACAAGGGACGACTGTCTCCTCTTGAAGAAAGAGATGACACGGTAGTCACCCGAAGCTCCCTTATCGAGCAACTCAGTCATCCACTTCTGTTTGGCTGCTGCTCTCATGCGCACAATCTGTTTGCCGAGGTTCCTGGCTTCACTACCAACACATCTTTTTCTTTCGCAGATGAGGGCCCGTACTTCCGAGGAATCTTTGTATCTACAGGACGTTCCGCGGAAACAGCACTTTTTTGAGGCATTAGATAAAAGATGCATTGAAAGGTCTTTAGAGGAGAGTTCGATTCCCTCAGCCAAAGTGTCGCAGGCCTGTAGTGCTTTATCAGAAGAGACAACCCACTTACCACATCTGTGCGAGGGTTTTTTGTGCGGCCGGGATGCAGCAGAAAGGCAGGAGAGGGTTTGGGAGAGGACCACTGCTCGATGATCGCTACCCAGGATGGTGTCTGAGTCTTCAGCAACCCTGAACCATGAATCTTTAACCAGTGGTTGGGAAGCGAAAACATAATCAATCTTAGAGGAAGATCCCCTGGAGTTCGACCACGTGTATTCATTAGGCTGCCAGTACTCAAGGCCATTACTGTTCAAGATAAGATTGCAAATGGGGCTTCTTTCGTCGACTGCATTTGCAGTGCCATCTAATTTGTGAATTCCTAATTCATAATTGGCATCAATGCAAATGAAAAGGGGGTCATGCAATCTTCTCGAATTAGTAAACGTTTCACGCTCCTGTTGGAAAAGCTGCCACATCTCGAGGCAATCATCTCTCTGTTTGTGAGGCAAATGAGCGCAAACGAAAAACTGTCTGACACCTTCCTTCTTAATCACTACACCAATACCGGCAGTGAGAACCACGACTTCAGTAACAAAGGGCAAGACCGGTGCAGGGAAACCCATAGCAATACCATGATGGACCTTTGACGGCCTACAGGCATAGAAACCCCACATGACATCCAGTTTGACTTCGTGCAGTTTCCAAAGTTCAGTTTGCCCAGCAAGTCCCCCCAACTCTTGTAAACCAAGTGCGTTAAGGTTGCCAATATCCAGCTGATCCCAAGCATCGCCAATGGATTTGAGGGACTTGCCTTGTACATTCCAGCTAGCACAATGGAATTGGGTGGCCTTCGTCACTTGTCCTGCACTACAGACGATCCGCCATACTGGGTGTAACACTCCTGTAGGGTGTTCGGGTCTCTTCCCGTCGCCTCAGCGAATGCACTTGCACAAAGGTACCATTCCATATGATTGCCTTTGTTGTCAGGCAAGAAAGTATCAGCCCCCGTGGGTTCTCGTTTGTCAATATGATGAATGACCTGAACCTGATTGAGAAAGACACGTCCCTGCCGAACTATCTCTGGAGCCGGCAAGGGCTTGCTGGGGTCCAGGGGGGGAAGGCTCTCATAAAAGACCTTTGCCAGCACGCAGGCACGCACCCTCAACCTCTCTTCAAGCGACTTATTCTTGGTAGCCCACAGTTTACAGTGTTCCTGACCTTGAATACCGCTCTTAAAGGACTTGCTCTTAAGGGCGGTGATGACCTTCATCTGAAACTGTCTCAAGATTGCAATGTGAGCACAGGGCTCAGGAAAGGCCAAAGTAACCCTGACGAAATTCGTTCGGGTAGAAGGAGCCCAAAGGTCCGCAGCAGCATCTGGCATGTTAACAACCTTCAGCATGTTCTTAATCTCTTCGAAGGCTTCAGTTTTTCTGACATCTGTCCATCCTCCCACAACAATTTGAAGGTCATCCACTTCTGGTCCTTCAGCTACCGGTACGCTCGAGAAGTGTGGAGATCTAGGGCTTCGTGGGGGTGTACGAGTCCCTTGTCGAGAGGGTGTTGGTGAGCGTGAAGTCCTACTGGATTGCAGTTCTCGAACCTGTTTTTCCAAAGCTTCAATGCGGCTGAAAGTTTTGGTGTGCTTGTCAGTGTGTTCTTTCATTCCCATTTCTAGAGTATCAAGCCTCAATGCGTGTCCTTGGATTTCGGTCCCAAATGCCAGGACATCTTCGTGGGTTCTGTCTTGCTTGGAATGAAGCGTGGCCATGGAACCAAGCAACTCACTAATCCAAGGAGGCGGAGGGGATCCCTGATTCCTATTCACAAGTTCATGGAAAGGAGTACAGGGAGCACCGGGGTAGGGCGTCGGAGCTCCGATAAATACATCAGGTTTGTCAATGGGAGTGCCAATGCCACCATTCATGGGTGGTTTTGGGCTCGGTTCACCCCCTTGGTTCACTTGGTTCTCAGGAGCTTCCGACGAGGCGAGCTCATCGTCATCATCTTGCTGTGTGAGATCAAAGACAGGAGCTCCTGTCACACTTCCCAAGTCCTTATTCATACGTCCGGCATGTGTGTCTTCCGGGGCAGTAACGACTCCTGTCCCCATCGGGTCATCAGTAGCCCCTGGTGCTTCATGTTCAAGCTTGGGCTTCTTAAGTTCGCATTCACTACTCCCTGCATCCCTGGCATCGCTCCTACGTGGGGCCCTTTCAGATCTACGACTACGCTCTCGCTCCTGAAAACTGCCATGGTCACGACAGGTCAGGTCCTTCTTTTCAGCTCTTCCCCTAGAACTCATCTCAAGGACGGTTTGGTGCGAAGCAACCTGTTGGGGCACCGTGCTTCTATCTTCATTCCTATTCGAGTCCCTTACACCACCATCATCATGTACTGCTAGTGAAGCATGACGGGGAACGGGTGAAGCAACACTGGGTGCAGCACCAACACTGGGGAGCATCACCTGTTCCGTTGGGGCAGCGGGAGCGGGAGGTGGCTTCTTCCTCTCCATTAAATGAGGAGGCCCCCAAGTGCCGAAGCTAATCTGCACATTCTTAGGACGTACGTCAGGAACACCACCCTCACCGCTAGTCGTCATAGGGGCAAAAGACCCTCCGGGGTGAGCAACTCTTCCTTACTTTCCTGTGAGCCAAAACGCTTGAGCCGTAGCCATTTTTAGGCACTGCCCATAATTAGTTTGATTCGGCCGGAGAAAACTTTCACCGGTCAGAGCTTGCGTGAACTAGGACTAGGAGACATAGGCTTAGGCGACTGCGGGAGTTTGTTGGTTTCTCTCAATTACTTTGTTGCAAACACTGGTTCCGCGCCCAGAAGCGAACTCCCCCGAGAAAGGTCTGTTGCTCGCCGCCGAAAAAATCTTTTACATTGGCAAGGAAAGTTGCCTTCTCCTGAAACCAACAAACCTGTGCTGGCCATACATGCGCAGCACACTCATACTACATTGTTTCGTTCTTTGAATCATGACACTTAGTCCCCGATCAAGAAGCAAGATTGGAAAAAGCCCGCAAACTTGGCATAAGAGTGTCCAGCCGGCCGACAAGGGCCTCCTCTGCCTTCTCGGAGCTTTTCGCCTACCTCCTCCTTCCATCACAACCCTACAGCGCAAGAATCAAAAGCATGCCACAGAATGCCCAGGATCATTATCCATCTGCGGTACATCAAGTAGGGCAAGACTTCGACACTCTGAAGACACTCCACTGCTTGAGCTGGAGGTGGCGCATCCGGCACTCTCGCCACACGGATGCAGAGCAGCGCCGCTCCCCCCCGTTGGTTGCTTTACAGTGAGCATGGATACACGACAAGTCTGCGAAGCGAGTCGCTGTCTCAAACTTTAAAACCCAGCCCAGAAACGCTGTCGTCGCACGAATGCGGTTGGATGAATGGGGTCAGAAAGTATGCACGTTCCCATGATTAGCTGGATTTGCGGCGTGTTGGCCACATAGCACATCTAGGTTGACCATACGAGCGTTCGGGGCGACCCCAGGTTGACAGTACTGACACCAGAACCTCGTCTATCCAGATCACTACAGAGGAACCCTGCTTTGGTTCATCAAGCTCAACCACGGCGCCATCATAAGCTGGTCTGCTGAGAAGCAGGACGCAGTTGCCCTTGCTTTGCCTTACGGTCTCTTGAACAAGAGAGAAAACATCAAATACGATGCCCCCCCCCTCACTGCACCGCTCCGAGTTGCGGAAAGCTAGCTCCACCTTTTGCCGGCCTGGCTGTTGCCCTTCCGGCTCCAAGAGCCTTAGTTTCAAGCAGTCAAGCAGCAGTATTAGTAGTAGTAGTCGTCGTGGTGGTGGTGGTGGCAGCAGCAGCAAGTAGTCGTCGTGGTCGTCGTTGTTGTGGTGGCGCTGGCGGTGGTAGTGGTGGTAGTGATAGTGGCAGTAATAGTGGTAGTGGTAGTCGTAGTCGTAGAATGCTGCCGGTGATGGTGTTGGTGGTTGTGGTGGTGGTGGTGGTGGTGGTGCTGGTGCTGCTGGTGGTGGTGGTGGTGGTGGTGGTGGTGGCGGTGGTGGTAATGGTGGCGGTGGTTGTGGTGGTGGTGGTTCGGCGGCGGCAGCGGCGGCGGCTGTGGTAGTTCGGCGGCGGCGGCGGTGGTCGTGGTCGTGCTAGTATGGGTAGTACTGGCAGTAGCGGTGGTAGCAGTAGCAGT
>CAJNDV010035774.1:224174-241824 GCA_905221635.1 Symbiodinium sp. CCMP2456
GAGGAGGAGGAGGAGGAGCAGTAGTAAATAGCAGCAGTAGTAGCAGTCAAGCACTCGTACTCGTACTTCGTACCAGTACTAGTACTAGTGCTAACACTAGTACGACTGGTCGTTGCGCCGCTGCTGGTGGTGCTGGCGGCGGTGGTGGCGGTGGTGGCGGTGGCGCCGCGGCCGTCGCAGTAGTTACAAGTATCGGGCGTCATCAAGAGCGGTAAGAGAGGTCGACCGTACAACTACTTCAGGGGCACGAGCCTGTGCTTGCCGACGCTATCCATGTCCAAGGTGCTTTGGAACACTTTTATTCGAGGTCAGCTTGCTCTAACAACTGCATCTGGCGACGCCTGGATCATTATCTGAGGAGCCGGTGCCTTCGCACGCTGGCTGCCGATGGCCTGCTGTCCGGCTCCTTGGGCAGTACAGAGATGTTCGGCCCACCAAGAAACTGCGTCGACTGATCGGGGAGGCTCTGCTTAGGTCGTACATGCACAGTTTAGCAGGACGATGCCTGTCTATTTGTTTGACTTCGGCAATGAGACCGGACGGAACGCTTGAAGCGGCAAGCTGAAGGAAGCTGGCTTTCTGAATCTTGCATCCTAGATTCTTTCTGGAGAAGACCGCCCAAAAGGTTGCAGAGTTCTTCATTGAGGAGTGCAGCACCAGGTGTTTCCGCTACCAAGGACCACAAGTCTATCGGTTCTGTAGATGCCAGCCATCCTCAGTTCATCACTGGTCTCCGCTATTGCTTGGGGACAGCGGTTGAAGTTCTCCCTGCCAGCGAGCTTGCATCAGCGACATAAGATGTGCCTACGAACAGGTTGCCAAGTCACGATACCAGCCTTCGAAGGGAGTGGCATCTGCGAACAGGTCCACAAGGTCCAAGGAGGCCTTCAAGGCCAATTCGTGGTTTGTGATGAGGCGACACTCAGGCACGCTGGCCTTTGTCTCTGCAAAGCAACAGCCCTGAACCAAAACGTCGAGGAGCACGACCTTAGGATCCGGACATGCTCAAGAACGATCCCGTAGGACTAAGACTACCAGAATTCTGAACAAACGTGCTTTGGCAAGACGCCCCAGCCGCCCAGAGGTCCATGGCCGGGCGAGCCCGGAGCGGCCAACGGAGAGGCGCGAGCCCGTCGGCTTCGGCCAAGGCGGCTTCAGCCAACTCTGGGCTGCAGTAGAGCGGCGTGAAGCCGAAGCTGTGCATTGGCACGACGTCGCCCACAGAAAGGCAACTTCCGAAGTCGATCAGCTTCCACAGCGACCCAAAGCGCATGATGTTGTCAGGCTTAACATCCAAGTGCACGAAACCAAGGCCATGCAGGAACTCCAAGGCTGCAAGAAGGGACCTGGCAACTTCGATGACGTTTGCCATCCGGATGAGGCCAGTCGTTCGCAACCACGTATCCAGACTTTCATGTCCGAGCTCCAGGACCATGTAGAACTTGCCATCCTTTTCCGGACCGGGGGTCCCAGTTTGATTTCTGGAATAGTCTAGGAGATTGACAAACAGCCGCCGCGGATTCTCGACTCCTGCTTCGTCGTGCTGGCCAGGCCCACCAGGCCCCACGCCCAACAATTTGAACATGGCCACTTCCTTCTGGTAGCGTTCTTGCAGTTCCTGGCTCGTTGCAGATTTGACCCGGAAGGCCTTTACAGCAACAGACGAGCCATCGCAGGCCAGCGCTTTGTAAACGACGCAAGAGCTCCCTTCACCGAGCAATCCATCGGCATTGCTGCCCCTTCCTTCGTCTCACTACTCTCACCGGAAGGAAACACAAAACGTTCTAACCCTCGGCCTTCCTGCACCGTGCTTTGCAAACTCATGTTGCGGCCATGTCACGATAGCGTTCCAGCAAGGGTGTAGAACTCGCAAGAGAGGGCTGCATAAGTAGCGCGAAAGGCGTTCACGGAGTGTGTAGGCATGGGACGGCAAGGGCAGGACATACTGTACTTCTTCGCAGGTTCAGAGTCTCGCTCTCTCGGACTTTCGATGCTGCATCCAATGCTATCCAATGCTGGCTGGCTGCTACACTTGCTGTAGCTGCGGCTGTTCCCTCTGTACACCTCCGTGTCTCGCTCTCGCTTGCTTGCTTGCTTGCTTACTTGCTTGCTTGAGATTTAAGGCGGAGGCTGGCTCTCTCTCTCTGTCTCTATCTCACGGACTCAGTCACATGCTGTGTGTGAAGGGTACAAAACATTCGATATTCATGCCGTTCCGCCTTCCTTGCAACTTGAACTGCACCGGCGAGAACGATGAACTGCTGTCAAGCAAGGCCATTGAAGCCGACACAGCGCCAGTGCAGCCACAAAGACAAGAGCTGGAGGAGGGGTGCGGGATGATGGCGCACCCAGGTGTTCTCGAAGTCTGACGGGCATAGAAGCGCTGCCACACGAAGCAAGAAGGATGCCTCAAAGTGATATATGGTGATCTTGGACTCAGCGGAATGCCTGCACAAGCTTAGGCCGGCACTATACGCAGCAGGCAGTATGAATCGGCTGCAGCGTAGACCACCTGGCTGTCCAGCACCAGCCGCTACGGCAGTTAAGATCATGCTCGGCAATGCAGTGCACGCCTGTACAGGCGCAAGCGGGCGCCGCCGCCAGTCAGAGCATTGCAGTCGCGACTTAAGATCCGCCGAAGCGTGCACGTTGCAAAATGCGGACCTGACGCCATTCCAGGGCACTCCCAGAGACATGCGCACGAATCCCTTCCAGCCGGCTTCCCAACACTTAGGTCTCTTGCCATTGATCCGTCAATTTTTGGATGGGACAGCCAAGAAAGTGGGCCAAAGCCTTCCACTGACAAAGGTAATCTACCCACTATAGAAGCACGGATGCGATTCGTCCCATGATGTCCCATGTCCTGCCTGAGTGTCGAGCGTGCACCTGAACAGCATTTGTGTTCTTTGCTGCTCCAGCACACTGCGAGACTCCAACCCTCGCGCACGACCCCCATCGGCCTGAGGCCAATCGAGAATTCCTTCGTGTCGCTCGGCGCATAGAAACAACAACGAGGAAGCAGCTCCCTCCGCCAGATTTAAACTTCTGCCACATCCGTCCTCGCGCAGCCACGAAATGTCGTTGGCTGCTGCGTGGAAGACCTACTGCCGCTGGAGCAAACGCAGTCTGCCGCAAGCTACAAGTCTTTCTGTCCCTTTCCCTCGTTGCCTTTAAGATGCTGGGGTTTTCCAAGACCTGCCAGGCTCTAGCGACGGCATCCGGTCATCAGCCCTTATCATCAACCCAAATCCAAGCCTCGCCGAGACAGCACTTCACCTGCCACGTCTCTCGCTACGAGCGCAGAAAATTTCCATGGCTAGGCCACGGCCTGAGTGGCTGGACACAGGTCCCAGATCCGAGAAGTCGTAATTTTGAAAATGTTTAGCGCAGTCCACTCGACCAGAAAACAGAAGTTGCGTCTTGCCAGGGCGCAGAATATCGGCCCAAGCGTGATTCTCACTCACACGAGGTCTCCAAACTGAGAAAGGACGGTTGCCACCAGTGCTAGTGTTGTCCCATGTTCCTACCCTTCTAGTTCAGTGGTGCCCACCTGCTCATGCGAGAAGCAGAGGCTGTCCACGAGGAAGGCCTTGCCACCGGCCTCCAAGCACGGGCTGCAGGATCAGCCGCACGCAGCACTTGCGCTCGCGACGCTATGTCCTGCTGATGCTGCACTCTCTCTTGAAATCGCTTCACATTGCTGAAGGCAGAGCTAGTGTGAGTAAGCATTGACTTGTTTGTCCAGAGCAACCGGGAACCAGTGCCGATCAGCAGGCCTTTGCGGTGGAGACTTGGATCAAACATACATAACCTGCAAGAGCAGGGTGCTGCCAACGTGCTGGCACTGGAACCTTCCCAAGGCAACATGCTCGGGAAGCACTGCCAGACTGCCTTTGTAGGATTGTAGCCAGTGTCGCTCAACCTTTCACTTAAAGCGTCATTTCGGAAATGGGCATAAGAACGAAAGGGTCTCAGAGGCCCTGTCATCCACACCAACGACGGAGCTTCTGGACAGGACATGGCTGCAGCGTTGAAGAGCATCCAACGTGTCGACCTGTGCACGTTAGCTACTCAAGCAAGCGCCGCATAAGCAAGCAGGAAGTTCAGAGCCACAACAAAGCTCCGCGCAAATTCGATGCAATTTTCTGCGCTTAACGGCCGACATGTCTCCAAGTCGGATGCCTTATACGAATCAACATGTGTTGAGATGTATGGCAAGGACACAGCGAAGCCGCCGATGCCTTCAGGTCCAGAACTTGCGTCTTTATTCCACAGCTTTTGGCCTCGCAATCGACTCCCGCGGGAGGGGGGGGGAGACCGGGTTATCCCAAGAAGTCCAACCATGCCTTGTATCCATCCAGGGCATGCCGCAGTTCATCGATCTGCATGCCGCATGCCAGATTATAACGTGCACGTCGAGTCTGAAACGGACGGCAGCTAGAAGTAGCATCTACAGCCTAACCTCCCTGCACGTGTACAGGCAATGCATAGCTTGAGCCAGAACACGCAGCACAGAGGCCTCCCCACTTCGCGAAAATGGGACCTCTCACTTCTCCACGTCTCTCACGCGCTTTGCTTTGCTTTGGGCATGGGGCGGGAGCAGTCCTCCCGTCCCGCGCGAGTGCGCTGCCCCATCCATTATTTTCAACGGATGGGCTCGGCTGTACTAGAGGAGTGTGCCCCTGTTGGGCTGGTGACCCTTGGGGGACAGCTGGCAGAAAAGGCAAACACCCTGAGGCCCGGGCCGCACGCATGCTGGAAACTAGCTGACAGTGGTTTCTGCTGGTCCCCCGAGGTTTGCTAGGTGCACTGCGGAGGTCCGACAAAGGCTATGCCCCGCATTGCCTCGCTCTAGGGTACCCCAGGAGCGGTTGGTCAGCTAGAACGACTGGTGTTCGGGGGCACCACCACAACCACAACAACCAGGGTACGCTGGCAAAGAAACTGCAAATACATGGGCCTACGTCACGGAGGGTGCTCCGAACCTTTAGTCGTCGGCTAACGCGCTCAGTAGTCTACGTCTACGGTGGCTTTGTTGACTTTCCTGGCTCACTGGGCTGGTGCCCCTTGCTCCTCTCAGTTGGTCTTCTGCAGGTTGTTGGTGACCGGCTTGTGGTGGTGCAGCGTGCCAAGGCACCGTGTCACTGTCGTCGTCCCAGGTAGCTTCTGGTTCCGTCGGCGTAGGTGCTGGTTCTCCTCGAAGGTGGTCGTCTCTAGCTTCGGCAGCTTGTTCAGGTAGAGCAGGCTGAGCTGCTAGCCCCTGCAGTCCTGGTACCCCTTGTAGTGTTGTGTTCGCAGTCCACGCGGGTCTCGCAGTGCCTGGTCGTGCAGGTTGCCGGTCCTGTAGCAGGTGTAGTAGGCTTTGCGAAGGCCTTTGCATGAGCTCGAGGGGCCACGGTAGTCCCCGCTGTGCAGGCAGGGCAGGCGGTGCGGGGAGTTGAGGTAGAGCGAGTTGCCCCCGTTGCTCTTGTAGTTGAAGCGGTACAGGTAGTCCAGCTGGTACAGGTAGTTCTGGGTGTCCCGGTGGTTCAGGTAGTCCAGGTAGCTCAGGTGGTTCTCGTCGCTCTGCTGCAAGCCCCGTCTGTGGCCCTTGCGCTGGTTCGGCTGGTCCAGGTAGTTGAGGAAGTTCAGGTGGTCCAGGTTGTCCCGGTGGTAGTTGTGGTTCCCGGGCTCGACGTCTTTGTGTGGTTCCCGAGCTGCTGGTTGCCTGTTCGCCTGGTAGGAGTCGCGGCTCAGCGGGTGGTAGTTGTCGGGGTTCGTGTCTTCGGCCGTGAGGTCCTTGAGGGTGTAGCGCTGGTGGTGCTTCTGGGTCGGCAGGTCTTGGTAGAGGTAGCTCAGGTGGTCCAGGTAGAGGTAGCTCAGGTGGTCTAGGTAGTCCCCGTGGTTCCTGTACTCGGTCGCGAGGTCCTTGAGGGTGTAGTCCTGGTGGTACCTCTGGTTCGGCAGGTACGGGTAGAGGAAGTTCAGGTGGTCCACGTAGTCCTGGTTGAGGTCCAGGTCCTCCGGTTCGCTGCCCTGGTAACAACTTCACACTGCTTGTGGTCTGTCTGTCTGGTAGTAGCCGCCCTTCAGCTGGTCCTGGTAGTTCGCGAGGTTCGTGTTCCCGGTCGTGTGGTCCTTGAGGAGGTAGTACAGGAGGAGCTTCCGCTGGTAGGGCGGGTTGTGCAGGTTGGGCCTGTGGCTCTGCGGCTGGTTGCCCTTCTCCTTCTTCTTGGTTGTGTGCCTCGGTGGGGTCCTCCTCGTCGGTTCCCTCGTCCACCAAGACGCGCCTCCTCTTTGTCTGTGGGGAGCAGTGCTCGGCCGCTCTTCTTAGGTTCTCCTCTTCTTCTCGGTGGGTGCCCCAAGCCTCCTCGTGTGCGTTTGAGGCGGCTTCGCAGAGAAGGGCAACACTGGCGAGGTTCTCCAGGAGGTTCTCCGGGATGTTGGGTAGGCCCTGGAGGTTCTGCAAGCACTCCTCCATGGCCGCTTCAGCTTGGTCCGCGAAGTCTTCTCCACGGTGTACCGCTCCCCAGTTGCGGGCTCTGGTGCGGCTGTGCATCTGCCGCGTGCCCTCCTTCAACAGTCTGGCGACTTCGTGGAGGTCCCCGCCGAGGTCCTCCACGCTGTTGTGTGCCCCGGTTGCTTCGACCGCTTTGGCCAGGTCCACGATCAGGTGCAGTAGGTGTGCCGCCGTGTTGTGTGCATTGGGCGGCGGCGGGTCTGCGCATCCGGTGTGGTGCAGGCTGCTGGAGCTTGCTGGTTGGGAGACTGTTTCTGGTTGGAGGGCGACCAGTGCCTGCTGTGCATGGGCCTGAGCTTCGCCTGGTGCCACGACTTCAAGCACTTTCAGGATGCATCGCCGTGCTTCCGCCATGGCTCGGCGGGCTTCTGCTGGGCTGTGTGCCCTGTAGCTCTGTGTGCTTCTTTGCATCAGCTCGACATGATCCGTGTGGCCGTCCCCAGTGCTAGGCCAAGACTTTTCGCTCTCCTCGTCCGGGTCTGCCTGTGCCCGCTGCTGTTGCTGCTGTGTGGCCGGTGGTGGTGTGTAAAGTGGTGGGGGCGCGCCTGCTGGTCTCTCACTCGCTCTCTCTCTCTCTCTCTCTCTCTTCTTCTGCACAGCCAAAGGAGAGCAAGGGCGCTCTCCTCGCGCGCGAACGCGCCCTGGTTGCTGTTCGTCCGTGTAAGACTTGACTACCCGATGAGGCCTTGCTTGTGACCCGTGGACCCCCCTACACCTATATGAACCCCCGGCCTCATCGCAGCCTGTTGCCAGCTCTGTACTCTCTCTCTCTCTCTCTCTCTTGCTTGCTTGCTTGCTGTGCGTCTAGGGCAGGGCGGACCTACCCTCGCGCATGAGCGCTACGCCTTCGTCTGGTTCGGTGTGAAACTCAACGCGGTCCCCTAGGAGCTCACCGAAGGTGTGACCCTTCCCTTCTACACAAACAAGTGCCCCCTGCTAGATCCAACACATTCCCAGCCTCAATGAGCTCCCCCGGAGTCTGTACTAGTGTCTGTGTTGACACCTGTGTCCCGAACGTTGTCGGGCATCGTCCTTGTCCCGGTGGCCCCTTCTGCTACAACAAGGCGGTAAAAGACCAAAGTACACAGCTAGTAACACCGAAGGACATGCGGAAAGCTACTTCACTGGGGGCCCCGGTTGCCATGGTACTTTACTGCTCTTCTGGTTTCTGTGGGAGTTGTGTGTTGACAGTGCGGGGCGCTGGGGTGAGGAAGCAGAAGGGGAAAGGGTTCACCTCTCTCTCTCTCTCTCTCTCTCTTTCAGTGCAAACGCTAGGACTTTTACGCCCCATTTTTCGCTCAACGAAGACCGGCAAGTTTATGTTCTGTCAGGCCGATCTCCCAGCCTTTCATACCTTATCCGTCTCACCTGGCCTTGCCGCTGGTGATGGACTTGACATAAGATGCCTCGGGCTCAAGAGATTCACGGCTGCACTTGTGTAAGAACTCCAGAGCCGCGAGTCTTAAACTGCTTGCCCACTGGTGGACTGGAAACGGCCTTTGCACTACTTCAGGAGGGCAGTGTTCCCTTTAGCGCTGTACCAGTGATGGGAGCACACCCTTTTTAGGGCTTGTTGCGAACGCGTTGACAGGTTTTAACAACTGCAAGCTGAGTGCTTCAGCAGCTATTTCTACCGCTCTCGGAAATTTGGAGGAAGTAGCGAAGGGTATCTTGCAGCAAGGCGCGCAGACTTTTGCCACATCCCACTTGTAGTCGGGGAGGACAGCTTGGAAGCGGTAGACGTAGTATAGCACCTGTTGTGCAAGCGGCCCACTGGCTAAAGTGCAAGAAGGCACGAAGCGTTGCAATGCATTGCAGAGGCCGGGCTTGGCACCCAGGAACAAGTCACCAGAATCAAGAGGAAGGACCTATGAACAGCTCACTCCGATCTCAGATCAGCTGCAAAAACAAGCGTTCAATGCCGGTCGCACTTCATGCCAGGCCACGACAGGAAGACGCGGTAGTTGGCAGGCTCTCTCCTAGAAGGCACGTATCCGTGGTGACGGCATCCCCAACAACCAACAAAGAAGCATTCTGCCAAGATTCTTTTGCCATGGCTGAATGAGGGTGTTCTGCGTGGCACGTTTGTTTCTATCCGGAACCACACCTGCGTACAGAGTGTCCTTCAGAAGAAGGATGAACTCAAGCGCTACCTCGCAGGATGTGTCAGCTCGCTGAGTTCTAGCACGTTCTAGCACTGCTGAAGCAGCAAACGTCTGGGCAGCTCTAAGGTAAGCCAAGGCGCAGCGTTGAGCAACAAGTCTCCGAAACTTGGCGTGGCCGCAAGCCAGCGGCACCCGAGCCACAACAGATAAACATTTATCAGGTAGCGCGGAACAATACAAGATGCCGTCAGCACGGCTTTGAGCGCCCCAGTCAAGCCAACGACCACTTCACATTCTCCCTCTCCTTCAACGACAGCATCACGCATTGATGAGATCCTGCTGGCCAGAGAGGTGATGATGCCAAGCTCTTTCTACTTAGGATTTAGGATTATTCCTTGTCACTTGCTGGTCACTTGTTCATTGTGCTACTGCACTACGGCGCTATAGCGGAAGGCTGCAGTAGGATTGAAATCCATTAATAATGCCCTTCAAGCTTCGTTGGGGTGGCCAAGATCAGACGAACAAACAGATCTCCACATCGCCGCAGGTCTGCCACGACTGTAAGCGTCCAGATGAACCTAGCAACTGAAAAACTGGTGAAACACACGGTGAGCAGCGCTTCAATTCTCAGCCGGGTGGCAGGATTGGCAGCAAAAGCTGTGGCTGCGAGAACCTGGTATGGCTGGCAGGAAGTCTAGACGTGTAGATGCAGAAAGTCTCAGGATTTCAATCCCAGGTACGGAATTCTGCACGCCGAAGCCTGCTCGCTCTCGGTTAGCCGGCCGAAGTTTGCAGCGTCAAAATATGCTGGATCCACTCCGCGCGGGAAGCCGTTTGCTGTTAGGTAGATATGAGACATCTCCGCGCCATACATGACAAACTCATATCGCCCATAGATCTGCCGGATTTCGGTAACTGCTCGGCTCGCCACCAGCTTCTGCATCTGCAGAATAATGAATATCTGCAGAAAAACCACGAAGAGCATTAGCAAAAAGGAGCTGGACAATCGCGAGATCCGAAGAAAGAGGCTTCCCTTTCCTTCTATCAAACTGTAGGAATCTCTCACTAAGGTCGCAACCCCTGCACCGTAGACATCTTCGTCCAAATTCTCGGGTTCTCGGTCCACAACTTCGAGGTCGTTTGAAGGATAACGCCTCTCGTAGTAGCGCAAAAGCACCACTGCCGCCAGGCCCATGATGAAGGACCCTGGAGCAATGACTCCCAAGACGTAGGCTTCTGGTCCAAAGGTTGGTTTTGCTGGCAGAGGAGGCTTGGATGATAGCTCGACTGCCAAGGCACGCGAATCCTCATTCCTTTTCAGAAACTCCGACCCTGTCTGAGCGAGCAGGGACAGAAACAGAACGAAGCCATGTGCAAACTTCATTGCCACTTCACTACTGGTATCTGATTCAAGACTTGAACCAGACTGCAACATGGTCAGCAATCAAGAACGAACCAAAGCATTGCAAACCCATCGCCAGTACCTGAAGCTGAACAGCCCTGAACCAGCCGCTGCGATCCAACCCTCGAGTCTTGGTCTTGGACGCCGTGTGGCCTCCCGGACTCCCTGCGGCTCTGCGATTTTGAAATGCTGGCGAATGCAGGAGACAGCAAAGCTCCGGGGCTGAGAGCCGGTGACGGTACCCGCTACAGCCACTTCCGGGACTGTGTTCCGGCATGCAATGGACAACATAAACTCCATCTATCTTCATCTCTGCAAATCCCTATCTATCTGTCTATCTAAAATCATTATTTTCTATTCGGGTACAAAAAACTTAGGTTTAGGCATGTATATTAACTTCGAACTGCTGCATGCCATGTCGTTGTAGCACTCGTCTTCATGCAGGCCGGAGCTTTCCTGGAAAGTCACATCAACACGTTACGTCAATACGCTAGCCGTGGTCGTTTTGTGTCCAAGCCACCTGCTTGGTCTCTCTCACGGCACTTCTTCGCAAACGCTATAACCAACGCGGAGTAGTCTGAATCCAGACGCTGGGGAGCAAAGTTCTCCAGAACTTCCTGCTGCACCCATGGTTGAGCAGACTTTAGAAAGTCGAAAGCCCGGTCGTCCATCGGGAATCTTTGTCTGAACATTCGGAGGGCACTGTCACCTCTGAACCGAGGTGGCGGAGGTGGCGGAGGTGGTTGGTGTGGCTGGTGCCAAGGTGGCTGCTGTCGAGGCGGTTGGTGTCCAGGTGCTGACAGACTTCGGGGCACCTGGAGGCCTCTGCCCAGTTGCGGCACTCGCTGATCCCGCATCTTCTTGCAAAAACTGATCAGCAACGCAGAATAGTCTGACTCGCCTTCCCGTGGAGGCTTAAAGCTCTGCAACACCTGCCTTCGCACTTCAGGGGGCGAGCTCTGCCTGAGCTTTGCAAGAACTGAGCAAGCAAGCGGTTTCATCTCTTCTGCAGGAGGAAAAGCTCATTGATGGTTCCGTGTTGGACCAAAAACCCAACCAAAGAAGCGAAATAGGGACAAAGCAGCAAGTAATTGTGTGTGTCCTCGTCGAAAGGGTACCGGTCACGAAATGCTTCGTACTCTCGTCCTGGCGGTGTCACAATGGCGGTTGAACCACTGATGGCTGATGGACAAACTGCGCAAAGCACGTCAGCTGCACCGCTTGGCCCACGGCTGGTCGACAGGTCCAACGAAGGAACGGCCTCATCATGCAATTACAGAAACGCGTGCTAGCGCATGGCTGTCTCAGGAAGCTGTCGTTCTTCATCGGCGCAAGATTCTTGGATCGAACTCGGCCGATCAAACAGAAAGCGTCAACACGTGCAACAGGCAAGAAGAACTCCGTTCCCAGTACCGAGCAAGCCCGGACCAACGGCGAACTGTGTCGCTCCCCATGGTTCTCCACTGTTGTTGGCTACATGAATGTCACCCACCCCGGTTATTCTGGCTACCTGAACCCCGTTCTTCGGGGTGCCCTGCAAGGTTAGGCGGTGAGGCACCCCCCCACCCCCCGCCCTGAGATGTAACCTGGGTATAGACCCTCGCGAAGCGTACAGGTCTACAGGCAAAGCAGGAGTCTCTTTTCAGCAGGAGTCTCTTTTCATCACGGGGCTGTCAGTATGATCTCTGCTAGAACCTTGAGCAGCAACCATAGATACATGCAAGTGGTACGTGAAACAGACATGCACCTGGATGTGTAACATCAGTGTTTCAACCCCGCCCTCCACCCCTCCCCCCCTTCCCTCCCCCTCCGCTCCGCGAATGACGCCTTATTCGTCGCCTTTGTTTGCGGACGGGCCGAGGCGGACGACGCGAAGCGTTTGCAGTCATTTCCGACATGCTTTGCCCCTGACGTTGCGGCACCTCTTCGCGAAGCTAATGACCAAGGCAGAGTAGTCCTGAGAGTATCTGATTAGTGCTGCACTTGTGCCTGCCGCTGCCATTATTCATGCGGTGGAGTAGCAGTCCTCTTCGCCCTCCCTCGGAGGCTTGAATGTGCGAAGTATCTCTCTTTGGACATGAGGCGGTGACGAGACAATGTACCTGTGGGCGTCCTCGAAACAGGGCGGCTACCGTCCGTGCTAGAGCGCTCGGTGTGCATCGCAAGAGTCTCCTACGCTCTCTGTCGCTTCCTTCCCTAAACGAGTCCGGGCAGGTCGGAAGCCGCACCCGGCCCCCCCCCCCCCCGAAGAAGGCATTGGGGAACCAAGGCCCGTTCGTGAGCTGGCCGTGTTCACGCAGGACGAGACCGGAACGGTGAGGGTGGAAAGAAAGAAGCAGAAAAGCAAAACAAGACAAGCAGAGAGCAACAAGCAAACAAAAGAGGAAGGCAGAACGGGAAAGCAAAATCAAAGCGCAGAAACCCCAAAAAATAAAATAATGTAAAACACACACACACACACACAAACACACATCTCCGTCGTGGACCCCCTTCAACATCCCTCAACCCCGAACGTTAACACGCATCTTGGCCTCATGCCCGCTCCTTCTGCGGCTCAGTCCTTGGCCCCTGCGACAGCCCCTCCCCTGTCAACGTGCTCCGAAAGTATGCGGCTGTTGCCCCTCTCTCTTTTTCTCTCTCCCTCTGCCACTGAATCCGACAGTTCACCTACTCAAGCGCGCTCGCAGCTGGCGCCGACAGCCGGGGCTTCTGCTATGGCTGCTATGGGCACAGGCATGCTCGAAAGACGGTGCCACAAGCATCGGCTCTGTTGCCAAGCAGTTCAGCGAAACTACCGCGACCCATCCTCTCCCCGGCACCATGTTGCGAGTGGCAAAGCTACCCCACTACTCTCTCGATTCCGACGTGCTATCCTTGCACAGAAGAAATGCTCGTGCTCTCTTGCTGGCTGTATGGCTGCACGGTGTGTAGGATTCAGGATTCGTTGCCAAAGCTAGAACGTTGCCGAATGTGCGCAAGCCTCTTCAAAGATGTTGTCAAAGTTATACTTTCACCGGAGGCGTAGTCAAGACAGAGGGGCGTAGGCGAAGTAAACGGATCCTACCGGCAAGCTCGCCCCGACACAAACAGCATGTCAATGCCATCATGCTTCTGCATAAACCCCGCCTGCATCCGCAAACTTACACTTTTCATAGAGTACCGATGTAGATAGCATAGATGCCCCACATCCTGTCAGAACAGTGTTTAAGTTGAATACACAACATTAGCCCGTGCTTCATTCAAGGCTTCCGAGCAAAGATGAGCACAAAACTTTCCAAAGCCACCAAAGCCTCTCTTCGCTTCCCACCTTCCCACGCCCATCCTGCCCCCGCAGCTGCCCTCTTGCCACTTCGCCTGTGAACCAAACTTGGGGGCGAGCAATACGAAACAATTCCCAACAATTGGAAAATGCAGATACGATTAGCTCACTCTGCTGTGAGGAGGGTCACAAAGAACCATAGCTTCTGCAGGATGCGCTGCGCTCTTGCGACAAAGCAAAAACTGTTCAGATGAAGACGATGCAGCCCCCGAAACCCAGCATCATCAGCATCTTTGGCTCCTCGCTTCTCCCTTCAATCTTTAAAATCCTCTTGTTTGCATTCAATGGAACACTGGGGCATTGCACCGCGCAAACATGCCTCCCAACAACAAGCATCGAAATCACACAAGTCACACCCTCCAGATGCTTGCTGAAGCAGTCAGGCACTGTGTCCTCATCAAACGGATATCTGTCCCTGAAGGCCTGCGGGCAGTGACAGTCAAATGCACTAAACGAAAACGAGACAGGCTGGCTTCTTCGGCTTCCTGCATTGCGTGAAGGTCACCCGAAAACACCAAGGGGTGACAAGACGACATGGCTTTTGGGGGGATGGCCGGCGCCTGCAGCTCCGGTTGAGTCAGAGACACATCTTGTTCGAACGACGGCTCATAGAAGTGGGGCGCCTGAGCCAAGCGCTGATAAAATCCGAAGACGAGGCCGAGAAAAGGACAGGGAAAGGCCGCGTGCCCCTTCAAAGCTGTGCAGCTGTCGCTCTTTCACAGACCTTGGCGTGGCTGACATCAGCCCTTCTGCTCATCTCTACCCACTGACCACAGCAGCCAAATTTCTGCCGCCGCTTCTTGGTAAATCCCATGATCAGCGCGGAGTAGTCCTGCAACAGCTCCCAAATTGTTGCCATTCCAGCAACTAGCAGACATTGATGTTTTTGCCGACCGTCCTCCTCCCCCTCCTGACGGGGCTTGAAGTCACGCAAGACTTCATGCTGAACCTTGCTGGCAAGAACATACCCACGAAATGTTCGAAGAATCGTGTCTGCATCTCACATGTCCGCCCCACAGCTCTGACGCTTTGAAGTGTTTGATTTTTCAGGTGCTTCTCAGGACAACTTCCACAACCGGTCGAAGTTGAACAGATCTAAGCGGGCTAGCGAAATTGAGGGACCATGATCGGGGATTACTCCACACGGATATCCCTAGGATTGCTTCAGAATTTCTTCCTGGTGACAACGCTTCCGAAAGCAAGAGTTCAGGCTGAGTTTCAAGTCTAGTGCTTGACAGACCCGCCCAGGCAGCGAGAACAACAGCTGGACTCGCTGACCATGTGCGACCGGCCTCAATGCTGGAATTCACGATGTAGTTGTATGCCTTTGCAGGTAGTTTCTTCAGCCTTGATGGTTCTAGGCGCAGACGCCAAGCACATCTCATGCGTCCATGCCGAGCAACATCGTCGTCGAAAGGGTATCTCGATCGGAAGTGGTACAGATCAGATGCTAGGTCCTCATCCATGCCACCTGCAATCAGCGTTTGTGTTCGGAATGGCGATGAGCAGCACCAGACCGGCCCCCGGCGTTCGGGCAGTCACGGATGCCAAGCCATACCTTAGCCCTTTCATTCTCAACGACTCTCCCGCTGCACGTTTGAGCAATGCAGCCACAGATGTGCGCAGCGGGCGAATTCTGATCCTGGCGTGCTGAACACACACGTTTAAAGCTTGGTCGTGCCAGGTCCTCTACATCGCTATGTCTTGTGGAATGGCGTCGGCAACCAGGCATCGCTTCTTGCATAGATGGTACATGATGGCACTGAACACAAACACAGAGTACGCGGGACGCTATCCTGCTGCTGCCTCTTTCCTGTGCTCCTGTCTTTCGACTGTTCAAGCCTCTGTCTAAATGGCATGATGCTGCTTACAGCCCTTTGCTGATGAAGCTCAGCTCGTCGAAGCAGCAGGATGCGACCGACCGCTTCCAAACCTCGTGATCTTTTGGATCTCCTTGAGGAACTTGAGTAAGACGGGCTTCGATATCAGCTACAAGCATCTCATCGCCATTCGGCTCATCGTAGATGCCTTCCAGGAGGCGAGTCAAGGCCATCGGATAACCGAACGGTCCCCCATCTCGTGCTTCCTTTGCAGCTTTCTCCCAAAGCATAGCTAGTCCTAGTTTCACTTCTTCCCAGTCAGTGCTGCCGTCCCTCAACCCCTGCATCCACTCCTCTCGCGCAGTCTCGGTATCCAGTCTCCCTGAGAGCGCGGTGGCCTCTTCCAGCTTTTCGCCTCCTCCCCATTGCCGCCATCCATTTCGACAAGTCAAGCCATGACGCCCAGTGTTTGGGGCGTGACGAAAGCGATAATCGCCTTTGGAGAGATAAGCTGCGAAGCAGAGCGATGAGCTTGCTACAGCAAGCACGAAGATTGAAAGCTTTGACTTCTTTTGAGCCATGCAGGTAGCGCGTGGATGTAGTCGGACTACACCTTTTTTCGCGCTTGAGCCATGCCGCGGCAAACTTCCAGCATCCGTAGAAACAAACCCCGTTGCAACCCAAGCTACGTCTAGAAGGCAGATGCAAGCAAGAACTTATCAATGCAGCACATCCATAGAAATTCGGCAAGGTATTGTAGAATTCTTTTTGCGAAACCCACTGCTGCCTGCACAGATAACACGACCACGACAGATTGACGACCTGGCTTTCCGATCAGATGATGTCGGCTTCTGCTTTACTGAGCTTCCCAGTGAAGTTGTCCAAGAGAGTGCGAAATGAGAGTCAGGGACCTCGGGCAAAACTTCAGAGGGTGGCAGTTGGAGCAACAGACTTGGGTGCCATGTTGTAAAGCCAAGAACATACCTCATCGTTTTGCCATCATTCCATACTTCGTGGTCGTAGGCATCGTCAAAGACCAACATCTGGCCAGCATGCGTGTAGTTGATCGTTTGGTTGGCCACTCGAATGCGTGATTGGTTGCCGGGCGGGACGTGCAGTGCCAGATGAATGGTGAGCCGTCCATCATTTCCGAGGTGCGGCAGAATATGCGACCCAGGAGTCAGCGCATAGAAGTTCACGTACATTGGAGGCGAGCTCTCTGGCGTGATGCCCGCTCTGTGGCTAAGCTTTGGCCACAGGCTATGGTTCAGCTCCTTGCGCCACCGCAACATGTCACAGGTTTGCTTTGCGCAAGCTTGCTCCCCACACCATCGCTCGTTCCAGCCACCCCTGGCCGAGTGCATCAGATTAAGCCCTGTCCATTTGAAGCGAGAGCCAACGAAAAACCAATCATTCGCAGAGTCGTCAAATGCACTCGGCGTGCGTTCCAGGCACTTCTGTAGATCAGTACGAATGATGTGCACGGCATGTCGGGAACGCATTCCGCGTAGCCATTTGGGCAGTCTGAGGTCTTTGAGGTTCCACCACGGCATGGTCTGAAGCCTCGGATGTTGCAGATGCAAGTGAGTAATCGACAGCCCACAATCTTTTGCATACCTCTCTCCTTCCACCCATTGCCCCAGCTGCTTGTATAGTAGAACCACTTTGGCGTTACACATCTGCCCAGAAAGCTCCTCGGCTTGGAGGAAGAGAGCAAGTGATCTCTGAGCTGATCGGAGCATGGGGCGACAGAGGTCGAAAAGAGCGTCGGCCAGGCGAAGTACCATCACGGCCCGCCAGGGGGCCGGACCAGGTGCCAAGCCCAGAGCCCCGTGGCGCACAGTCAGCAATGCCCGTAGGATGCTCTCATCTCCGGACTGCTTGTAAACCGCTTGCAAGACTCGGCCGTACTCCGACAAGGCTTCGGCATGTCTCAGCGCTTCCACATCGACCAGCTCCCGGGATTCTCGTGAAAGCAGCATCAAAGCCTGCCGAGCAGGAGCCAGGATTTCCAAGGGAGTTTGCTGCAAAATCCTCTCGAAATGGCTGCGCTCGCCGGGCGCACTCAGCTCAAAGGGCTCGCAGTGAAGAGCCGCTGCTCTGGGCAAAACAAGAAGGAAAGCGGCACCAAACGCACTGAGACCTTTCCAGGATCGAAATATACTGTAGCACATCCAGCAGCAATCATGCGCTTCTGGTTCAGAGCCCCTGACCTTGCTGCTTCGATCGTCTTGCGTGCCAGTTCATGGAAGCCGTGACTTCGACGCGTCCAAGCTTCATTGGCTTGCACTCCGGTTTCCAGCTCCAAGCATGTCGGGCAGCTTGAGCCAAGAATCCTCGCCCGACACGGTCAGGACCGGACGTTCACCACAGGATGTTCCAGCTGCAACTACATGGAGCGCTAGGTTCTCGGATCCACGTTCCATCGAAATGCCGATCTCAACCGCTGCCTACGAGAATCAAGAATGCAAGAAGCTCCTTATCCGCCGACCCCTGCGGGGGCGG
>CAJNDV010035775.1:6122-26169 GCA_905221635.1 Symbiodinium sp. CCMP2456
GGGGGGGGGGGGGGGGGGGGCTTAGCCCTGATTCCCCCTCTCCCGTGATCAGGATTGCAATAGGAATCTCAATACCCAGGTCATGAAAGGAGAGATCTTTTGTAACACGGGGCTTCGCATTGCAGCGAATCCTAATGCCTCGAGACGCGCACTTTAATGCCGTGACCTCAGCATGGCAGGGACTGGATTTAGGCTTTAGTGCCAGAGGAAGCAGAGCTTCTTTATGAAAACCCCGCGACTCTTACAATGCTATCATGGTGTATTGATACCCTGAAGCTGCAGAAAATCGCAAATCACAGTTCGCGGCATGTAGTCGCCGCACTTACCAGACATAGGTTGTGGGCGTAAGATATGATCTATTTGATATACACACGCTGTAAGCGGATAGAACTACCATAGCTTCAGACCCCTCTATGCTATCACCTCGAAAGTTCTTGGACCATCAAGAGTTCTCATTCTCTCTCCGTCAAGGAGCAGCACTAAAAACAGCCCTAAGTTTCCTATGTATACGCCAACGGCTGACACACCCAGACTTCTCCCATTAGGAAACCTGGAGGGTCAAGTACCAACTATGGACTTCGCTCCAAGACTCGATGCTCCCAGATGTATTTTGTACTTAGGACTACCTGAAAGCCACCACGTCTAGCACCCCTCGACATGGTCGACATTGAGGGGATGTGAATCGCACTGGGGCCACGTCCTCGCCAACGACGACTGCCTTTGGGGTGCTGGGCTGTTGGGTTAAGCCTCTAGGGTCTGTAAGGTTGATGAGAATGTAGCAGTAAGTACTGCAACTGCAAGTATGCCTGGTGACAACTCAAGTCACTATCCCTGTGTATATATGCATATTTACACTACACAGCTGCTAGTGAGAGCATTAGGCCGAAGAACAACGATGCTTGAATTTAGTATCTACCCATGATCCTCCAGGGAGGGGTTATCTTGAAATGCACGGGCGAAGATTTCGGTTTTGCGATGACAGCCTGTCCGTCGAAGGGACGACCCTAACCCCATCAAAAGTATATACATAAGAATGGCTTCCATTCGTGGCTTTCTGAAACAAAGCTGGGTTGGAGGCAGGCATACACCCTGTCAAAAAACGGGTGCCAACTACTAAGAAGCTCGACATAGCGACACCCTGCAAAGACATGGTATCCTCCATTGAGATCGCTCCGTTTTCTCTTTGGGATTCGGCCCAGCAATCATTTTGTTTAGGGCTCTCCAGCTTTGTAGGCCCATTCCCGTGAACCATACCGGCAGCTCGATCAGAAAGCTTGTCGTGCTGTTGCAGAAGAGAGATATGGGAGCCTTATCAAAATTCTACTGTACGGAATACCAAGAATGCTAAGAATTATTCAATTATCCAGGCTCCTATATCAGTCCCCCGAGTCCCCGGGACCTAAATCAAGACCCAAAACTCGCTACCCGAAATCGGCGGAGCCCGTTCATCATAACGACCCGTGTAGGACCCTGAAACTAACCCTTCCAGAATGCAAAAGCAAGCCATCGGATAAGGTTTCGACTCGCACACTCGCTCATGGTTGAGGTTTAAGGGTTTAGGGCCTAGGGAACCCTTAACCCCGAACGAGCCCTCAGCCTGGCCCTACGGTGGCTTGACGGTTTAGGTGTGCAGGAGACTTTGTACAGAAGCTCTCTCAACATGTACACAGACATAGCGCATCATTGGGGTCTTCAGGAAATAAAGAGCGCTATCTAAAAACAGACCTAAATAGCAGGATCCTCCAAACAGGGCCTGCGTAATTAAAGCATGGCTTTGGGGCATATTGATTGTAGCACCAGTATATATATATATATATGTATACTTACATCAGGACTGCAAGGAGATACAAACCGTAAACACAAAGCTGTAAGGGGATGCCGCTATTAACTACTCTCGACACTCCTGGCCCACCCTGCCGAGAGGCCAGAGGCTTTGCCAGGTTCGACACGACAGCTTCTTCCACCGCCCAAATCAAATCCTTGGATCTGGGACCGCTAGGCACTTGAAAACCTCCAGCCTTAATCCCTACACCCTACACCCCGCAAACATCTCCCCAAACCCTTCCGCCAAACCATGTAAGCCCTAAAAACTGAAAACTTATGTCATCCCCAAACCCTACACCCCGAAAACGTAAACCCTTCATCCTTAAACCCCACAACCCCTGAACCCCAAAAAAGACCGATCTGACCTCAGCATCTTAAGCAGGGAAGATACCTTCAGCCATATCCCCTCTGCAACTTAGCATAAACCTTCGTTTAGGAGTTGTTCGGCAGACTGGCTGAACATCCTTGCCTAAGTTACCGTTTAGGGGTTATACGGCAAATTCACTTGGGGCCCACGTGCCCGAAGATTAGGGTTCCAGGTGCCACAAAACTATTCAGATTATAGTCTTTGGCTTCTAGCGCCCACGTATTTGCCTACTTGGCTTCCCTAGGACTTTGTAGGAGAATATGCTCTGCTTCCCATCTTCAACTAAGTCCGTTCATGCAACCGCAGGTTGAGGCAGACCACACCACAAGAACCTGAAATTAAGAGCTGTTCTGGTGTCTCTACTGTAAGATGAGCGTCAGAAGGGTGGCTAGCAAGTAGGACTATAAGTAGCGCGAGGACGCTTATGATTACGTAGACCCCCCGAATGAGGTACTTGCGACCCTACAACACACTCATAGTAGCCCACAGGCAACCTTATTAAGCGAGAAAGCAAACCGCTTGCAGCTTTTGCGCCGGCTGTCTCGAGTTCTGGATGTCATGACTTAGGACCCTGTAAGAACCCATGAACCCTAAACCTCTGTAGAACCCTTACAGGAGCCCTTAGATCCTTTAAGCTTAGGCGTCATCGTTCTAGGACTTCGCTGGCATGCAAGTTGCTGCACGAGTGAACCTGAAAGGCGTAGAAAAGATCGAAGTCGTACAGAACCCCGGATTAACAAGCTCCCTTGCGGTAAGGGTCCTAACACTAGTATTCCTTTGCGTTATGAAGGTAGAGACTTCACTAAACCACGGGTCATACGTATGTATGTATATATATATATATATTAACCTATATATATATATATATATATTTTTATATTTACTTGTTTATTTATTTCTGAAGTTAACTGCCCAATACCCTCGCACAACAAATCGTAGATTGGAAGGTTGGGCTGTCGTGAGGTGTAACACAGCGCCAAACAATATAAACATCCAACTCGGCCACCAAAAACAAAAAATGATAGTCGAATTACTAAGGTAGGGGTCTGAAGACACAGAGCTGGTGGTGAGGTAATATGCAGTATAGAAACATAGGAACTGTACCGGGATAGTACATCTCGTGATAGGGCAAGGAGCTGCCACGCACATGCACAAGGTGACGTCTTGATCACCTTTGCCAGGTTTAGGGATTACTCGGGTTTGGTCATTAGATTAGCCGCTAAGGTTGGACGTCTGTGGGCATCGTCGAGCTCGAGTGGTGCAAACTTCAGCACCGATTGAACGCTTTCCGGTTTAGTGTCTAGGTCTTTGGAGTTTCATGTTCAAAGAGAATCCTAACCGGGCCCGAAGAACAATCTGCAGCCTCTGCTGTCAGGAAATGACGGGTCCAAGTTTGGACACAAACCCCAAATCTAAACGGCACCCCCGTATGATGTATCCCTGATCTTACTTTCAGCATCAAAAGCTTTACCAAACATCCCCTTAACCCTAAACCCCGAACCCTACCACATAGTAAACTCGAAATCCCTGGCTCACAAATTCTAAACCCTGCAGCACGAAATGGGTTCAGAAATTCAGGGGCTTGGGGCTTAAGGTTTAGGGTTCAGAAATGGGGGTTTCCGAAAATAGGGGACCCTAGTATAGTACCCTAAATAATAAGATCCCTATTATAAGGACCCCAAAATAAGGTACCCCTAATTTTCTGAAACTCAACCCTAAACCCTAAACCCTAAACCATAAACCCTAAACCCTACCTACTCCCAAATGCAGGGGCTTGGGGCCTTAGGAGTCTCGGCTGTCAGAGCTGTGAGGTTTACGTTAGGGTTTAGGGTTTAGGGTTTAGGGTTTAGGGTTTAGGGTTTACGGGTTTAGGGTGCCAGGCTCAGGGACTAGAAGTTCAGAGTCTCGGGTTCAACTGGACCAATACTGCTACAATGTACTATAATATACCATAATATACTATGACATGCTGTATAATATACTATGGGATGTACTATAAAATATACTATATACTATAAGATACTACACAAAAGTGGACCTGACATATGGTGACCCAACTCGCGGCTGAGGCGCTCAACCCAGACTTTGCAGCATGCCTGAGAGTGACGGAGGCGAACCCTGCACCCTAAACTCCGATAAACCCTAAACCCTTTCCTGATAAACCTGAAACCCTAAACCCAAAAACTTCTTGGAGGCTTTCGAGGGTTTGGAAGTTTGGGGAGTGATTTCGAGCCTCTGATCTCGGATGTGGAAATCTGCGCTTCCCGGCGGCCTTAAAGGCACATGTCGGCATAGGAACGTACCTTGCCACCTTCATCCCAACCTGCATGCCTACCTACCTGCCTTCGGGAAAAACAAGCTAGCAATGCAATCCCGGAAGAAGGGCCTACCCGACTCCCAACTTTCCTGACGAGCTGCCTTCTTCCTACTTACCTGCTATACCTACCTACCTACCTACCTACCTACCTACCTACCTACCTACCTACCTACCTACCTACCTACCTGCCTCCCTACAGGCCAGCCTCGATCCTCCAACAATTAGCACCAGACCCTCATCAAACCCGCCAAAACTGCACGCGCCGTCCCAAGCCCTATAAGGGAATCCTGCCTATAGATCCCTTGAAGGATCTCTTAAAGGACTCCTATAGATCCCTCAAAGGATCCCTTAAAGGACTCCTATAGATCCCTTGAAGGATCCCTTAAAGGACTCCTATAGATCCCTTAAGGGATCCCTTAAAGCCCCTATAGCCCTAGGGATGAACCACAACCTGAGCCTATGGAGGCCACGCGAAACGGCCCAACGAGCCCAAGGTGAGCGTAGGTCTCTAAATTAGGGTTCCCATCTTTGGTCCCAAGAGCAGTGGGGCGCCCTTTCAAAAAAGGACTCAAAGGGGACCCTTACTTTAGAGAAATATGTATGTACCCATAGGCCCCACAGAAGGATCCTATTAGGGAATCCCAAAAAGGAACTACCACGGGGCCTATGGGTACGCAACACGCCAGAAACCCTGAAGCCTAGCGCCCCCGCCCCACCCCACCACCGGCCTTTCGAAAGCCATGCGGCTGCAGCCTTCCTGGCATAATGTAGGGGCCTTAATAGTTAGAACAGGGTTTTGGGGGTTCCTTATTACGATAATTATAGTATTTGTACAATTAATATAGGGGCCTGAATAATAGAACAGGGTTTTGGGGCCCATTACATCCTACTATCCTTATAATAGGAACCCCCAACATACTAGAGGCACTTATTTAGGCCCCTATAGTAGCAGTAGAATGGACTAAAGTGGCAGTTAGGATTGGGGGGACCCTTGGGGGAATATGGACCCTCGTAATAAGGTCCCTTTTAAGAGAGCCAGAAGTAGGGTTCAGAAGGGTGCCCTTTCGGGGGTCTCCCTAGTTCTACCTGTAGGATAAAGGCTGCAGACTCTAGGGTTTGGGGTGCAGACCGCCCTAAACCCTAAACCCTAAACCCTTTTTCAGCATGGGCTTGGATTGTGTGCCAGCGAACACACCTCAAAACCCTAAACCCTAAACCCTAAACCCTAAACCCAAACCCTGAAACCCTAAACCCTAAACCCTAAACCCTAAGACCGAACTTACAGATTCCGGGGTTTGGGGTGTAGAGCAGATCGGGTGTAAGGCTTTCGACTCCATGGCTCCTTTGGCTTCGTTTCCCGGTCCGACTTCCGGGCTGAACTTTGGGTGTACGCTCTTTTGGGGGTTGCAGGCCTGGGGCTCAGAATTCGGACTTGAGGTTTGAGCTCTCGGGTTGGGCCATGGGTGATTTGACACTCCAAGAGGGTCTCTGTGCTTTGAACCTCTGTCTGGGCCTGAGAACTGTTGCCTTACGAGCCGCTGTATCCTCGTCTCACCCCAGAACGAATTTTGAACACCTGTTGAGGCTGTTGTATAATACAATAACTTGCAGATGAGGCGAACTGCGAAGAAGGCACGGCAACAGTAGAGGGTAGCACACGTTGCAGGCCAGAAAAAATGCGGCACTACCATGCGGTGGGCTTTCATGTCTTGAACTCCTGGCTTGGAAACACAACCTGCAAAACAAACAAGCATCTAGGGCGAAGATTTCAAGTCTCGGCCGTTCTCCACGCACCTGAAAGCGAGGATGTGGTAAACGCAATCATTTTTGGCTTGAACATTCGCCATGTGTGGGAACCATAAAGAACAACTCTAATCCAGTTGGCCTAAGACCACAAACACTAAAGCCCGGGACTTAACGTGGATCCCATGTTAAGTCTTCATGTGAAACAGTATAAACTTCACGAAACCCTCATTACCAAGCGGCTTCCTTTGCTGGGACCTAGAACAGGTAACAGGAGCCCTTGGACGATGAAACGAATTTACTTAACCCCCAGAGCCCTGAAAACACTTTCCTCTCAAGGGAGCTGAATTTAAGCCGACAACACCCTGAACCCTGAGCCTTAAATCTTTCGAGCTAAACCCTAAACCCAAGGCCCGAAAAGCACCAATTCGAGGCCTCCACAGCGATGATCACATCTACGGAGCCCTCGAGGCTCCTGCTGTATCTAAATTACTGTCTAGGTTTTTCGGGAATTGAGGGTTTAGGGGTTACCGTAAGCTGCAGGGTTTGCAGTGGAATAGCGCGCAGGTGGTTCTATCTTGCGGCAAGGTGGTGTCGAGTGCATCGTATTGTGGCGATCGAAGGCTTCTCCTTCTTTCTCTAGGAGGCCAGGGCCTGGCCCAGAAGTCAAAAACCTGCAGAATGTGGCCAGGTTTTGCTAAGCCCTAAACCCTAAACCCCCCTAAACCCTAAACCCTAAACCCTAAAACCCTAAACCCTAAAACCCTAAACCCTAAACCCTAAACCCTAAGCCCTAAACCCTAAACCCCTAAAAGCTCTAAAGCCCTAAAGCGAGCCCTCTGCTGCTGGAGGCTTCCAGGCCTTTTAAGGGGGGGTCGAGCTTGGGATTTGGGGTAGTGACTTGATAAGTAGTAATAGTAATCATAATAGAAAGTTCATAGTATATAAAACATAAAAGTCATCATAATAGTGAGTTCATAACAGGAATGCATAAACAGTAATCAGAATAGTAATCATAATAGTAATTCAGAATAGTAACCATAATATTAGTTCACAATAGCCATCATACTAGTAGTCATGATAGTAGTTCATAACAGCAATCGTAATGGTAATCATCATAGTATTGGTATAACTGTGGTAATGATGGCAATGGGCCAGTATTGGTTCCCGGAAGAACGTGTTCTGGTACCGGGTTCGCCCTTTGGCGAATAGCTATAAGGTGTAGAATAATATACCGCAAACCTTTGCCTGCTTGGTAAGGCCCCTATTACAGGTGAACCCAGTAAATCTAAGATAGAATCCTGAATCGTTAGACTCGGGTTGCGGACTCTTCGTTTCAAGTCCCAAGGTCATAAGCCCGAAACCCGACCTCACGGACCGCTCTCTGTCCCTAAACCCTGAAACCCTAAACCCTGACCCCCGAACTTGAACCCGAAACCCAAACTCTAAACCCAAACCCACAGACTGCTTCGTTAAGCTTACTAGAATAGGAAACCCTTGTTGCTTGCTATATATCCCATTATGGTTACTGATATGACGTTCCTTAACAACCCAGCACTTGCCCGGCCTTCGGTCGTCGCTTTCGTGGCTCTCGACATCTGTGGCAGTGGAAACATCGGAGTCCTCTTGAAATTGGGGACTTGCCGGAAAGAGGGCCTCAAGGCGGTTGTAGGATACATATAGGGGCCTTAATATTTGAATAGGGTTTTGGGCTTAGTCGAATCATAGTAAGGAACCCTAAAGAACAAGATTGGCAATCATTGAGGCTTCTATTTTAGGCTTTGGTCTTGTGTGTGTCTTGGGCTTCAGGGTCAGGTTCACGGCGTGAGGCTTTTGGGGTTGAAGGCTTAGGCTTCATTGTTTTCAATGCTTCCGGTTGAGAAGGGTTTCAAACTCTCTGGGGCTTCATTAGCCTTTTTGACACGGCATTAACACGCCCTTTCTGCCAAACCTCCCCCGGAGCTGTCTCAGGGAAGGCATAAATGTCGTCAAGGCGTCCTGGCTGGCACACTGGGTGTCCGGCGCGGGCCTGGCTTCTTCTTCCGCTTCTTGTTGCCGCGTCGCTGGGATGTCTTTTTTCCATGGCCACGAAGCGAAAATCTCAAAGTTGGCGTCTTGCTGGAAGCAGTCCTTGATGCGTTGTGCAAGACTGGCACATCTCGACTTCTTCTGCTCAGATTCTGCTGATGGCCCCATTGCTTCACAAAATCCTCAGCAGACATGTTCTATCGCATCGCATCACGATCTCCATCAAGCGTCCGCTTGGAACATGGCCGACCGGATGCTGATGCCATCAGCCACTGTGACAGTGACACTACATCGGCATAGCATGTAACAGTAAGCTAGGGCTAAAAGTCACAGATACTTGGTAATAATGCCCTCTTTGGTCCCTACATCGCTATACGACGGCAATTGCTCAGACCCCTTCACAGCCCCAACATACCCTGATTCGAACAAAATCCCTTAGAGAACCTCTATACGATTTTAAAAGCGTCCCTGAAACCTTCCTCCGGGTACTTAAATTTAAGGCCTTGTGTAGCAGAGTTAAGGGCTCAAGGCTCTGACACCGAGCATTGGATTTGGCGGCCCAGTGCCCGAAATCTCACATCAAGGTCGTGAAGTTTACTCGGCCCTATTCGACGATTATAGGGCCATAGCTACCTGAATAATTATAGTCGGGGGTTGGGGTATAGTGTACTGTATACTGTACCTGTATATTGGACATATTGGGACTAGAGGAAATGCTAATTACCGAGGCCTCTATATTGCAGGGCTTCCTTTACTAGACTACAGCCTCCAGCTACCTGGGATATACAGAAACCCATTCTACCTAAACCCTAAACCCTAAACCCTAACACCTAAAACCCAAAACCCTAAACCCTAAACCCTAATCCCTAAACCCATTCTAGGGTAGCTTATTTACAGAACCTCGCGACGCCGAGGGCAAAAGAAACCGGAACCCTGCTGAATCCAAGCCTAAGCCCGTTCAAGCCGTAGGTTCCTGAGCAGCCCCTTAATAATACCCATAATAATAATAATTTAATAATAATAACAATAATAGTAGTAATAATAATAATTAGTAATTAAGGGTACCCTTGCTCCTGCTATTCGGTTTTAATCCTGGGACCCTGAAAACAGAAAGGGCGAGAGGGTACTGCTCAGGAGCCTACAGCCTCCAGGTGAAAGACAGTCTCTGGGTTCTTGTTAAGGGATTAAATTTAAGTTACCATAATAGGGATCTATAGTAAATAATATGGTTTCCTTATTATGGTAACTTAAATTAAATCCCTTAACAAGAACCCAGGTCTCCTCAGTCTTCCCGCGCATCGCCGGAACGGGAGCGACATCGCCTAGGCTTGGTTTTAGGATTTAGGCGTTTAGGGTCTAGGTCTGTATAGGGTTGACACTACAGAACCCATTGCACCGTTGCACCCGCACAGAATTCCTAAACCCTTAAGGCCTTTGCACCAAACTCTAGACTTCCTCAACCACTATTGAACGCTTAATTACCCAGATCCTAGAAATCCTGCACATGTAAACCTACCCGATAGACATTCTCGCCGCCCTGACAGACCCTCTACACCCGAAATTCACAAACCCTGAGACACCCGAACCCGTCAAACCGTCAAAGAAACTTTCGCCCCAATGATCAAAGGCATCAAGAAAACGCTGCAAAACAAGGTCTGTGCACCCCAAGGCCTTGAACATCCATCGATGTCCTAGATCCGCCCCAGATTTCCCGAACACCTAAATCTGAATCATGCAGCAGCCCTGAATGATACCATCTTCCCTAAAGAAAAGGTAGTTTCCTAAAATCCCTGAACTACTACCCTACCCTACCATAAATCACCCCGTTGTAGGGTGCTCCTACAAGTGGGCCTTGGTAATTTCAGGGCTAGCTACAGGCCGCTGCAACTCAGCTCGAAAAAGGCGTGTTTTTCTTTTTGGGTGCGACTCGGCGTTTGATGCGGCTTGGCTCGGCTTGGCTTGGCATTCCGAGCCAAGCCAAGCCACACCAAAGCAGAGCGGCACCTGGGAAACCAGAATTGGGCCAAATTAGAGGACCGTAATCCAAACACTGGGAGTTCCAAGTGGACTTTGCAGGTTTGGACATATCAGCCAAACCCGAAGGCCCTAAACCGTCAAATCGAAAACCTCAGCCCGGCATGCTAAAACCCCCGAAGCCTTCATCCTAAAATTTCTAAGTCCTACACCCTAAGGGTCCAAAGGACATAAGAATCATGTACTTGGGTTACGGATAGTAGTTTTGTAGGTTAGTATTCAGAAGAGTATATGATTATTAGGTACTTGGACCCTTAGGGACAGCTTAAAGACCATCGCCGTACTCCATACTTGAGACCAGCGTCGAGTGGGTTGGAGGATGTTCCTGGCTTTGTTCAGCCCGTGCATGCCTCCCACCGCTTCCGATGACATCAACTTCCGATTGAGCTGTAACTCAGCTGCGGCCACACATGTGGGGGTTTCCGAAAATAGGGGACCCTAATATAGCACCCTAAATGATAGGATCCTTATTATAAGGACCCCCAAAATAAGGTACCCCTAATTTTTGGAAACTCCCATGTCTCGGATTGAGGCTTCAGTGTCTTAGCTGAAGAACCTACGGCCCTACGGTTCAACGGACGAAGGCTACAGGACAGAGACAGTTCTTACAACCATCTGAATTATATAAGAGCCCTACACCCCGCAAACCAGATCCTGAACCTCGGGTGATCGCACTGTGGCCCAAATACCCTAAACACGTTTCCGGCATGAGGTCTTAGGGCCAAAAGTAAAGGGCCACGATATGTTGCTCAGAGCCCACCCTAAGAGGGAAAACAGCGCCGGACGCGCAACACTGTCGGTGCGCCAGGACTTGCAATTGGGGGAGGGGGAAATCTAAGACGCCAACAAGTCGGAACATGCTTGATTTTCGGGTTCAGGGTTGCGGGGCTGAAACAGCTTAAGAGGACCACCATGAGGATGTAGGAATGTGCTTTGACTGCGAGCTTTGGGAGTCTGCAGGGAGCCAGTTTGAACTATCAAAGTAACTTCTTAAGGGCATAAACCCACTGCAGAATTCGAAGGAGTAATGAGTAATACTTACAATAAGGCCTGGGGTGATAGTGTACTAGAAATGTACTATAGGGGTGATTGTAAGGGTATCTTCAAACACAACTGGACGCTCAAGACAACTCTTGGAAAAGATCGCGCCTTCACATCGGCAGAGGCAAACGTTGGCCTGCACGGGTTGGGGAAGCCTAACGGGCCCTAAACCCTAAACCCTAAACCCTATAAACCCTAAACTCTAAACCTTACTGAGACCCTGCAGTCCGGAACCCTCAACCCCAAAACTCTAAAGCCATGAACCCCAAACCCTAAGACGCTAAAGCTCAGAAGCCCTGAACCCTAAGTTTTTTGCAAATCAAAGCCTCCAGCTGGTGGCATCATCCGTCATGGCTGCGTTCGGAAAGCCATTGCCCTATGCAGACTTGAAGTCGGCCAGAGCAGTTCTACTTAGGGTTTTGGGCTTAGTAGGGTTTAGGGTTTTGGGCCTAGTGCTTGGGCTTTGGATTGAGGTCGGGTTTCTGTTTGGGGGTTTAGGGTGGGCTGTCCAAAGCTCTAGCAGGCACATACCTCCTAGGTTTCGCGCCTACCGGGGGCTGCAACACTGCGAAGGTCGGTACGAGGTGCTGCACGTGAGGCTTTAGAGATTTAGGTATGTTTTCACATGTAATATGGGGGATTTTGGCCCCTCTAGTAGATAAACAGCCGCGTGGTCTCGGCTCAGCTCGAAAATATCGGCGGGCATCAGTCCCGGCGGGCTCCGACGAGCCTCAGTGCAAAAAGGGTCCGGGGCTTATATGGGTGTAATTATACGTAGTGCCGAAATAAACATGGCAGATCGTGGCGGAGGGCCCTCCACTGTACGCAGTCTCAGGCGGCTGTGCTATTCACAGAGAGGCCCAAACGTGGCAATCCAATATCCCGCTGCCCCCTCAAACCCAGACCCAAAGCCCTAAATCCAAAAGCATTCCAGCCTAAATCTCCCCTTCTAAACACCCAACACAGCCCACTGGTTGAACACCCGGGTATGTGATCGCAAAAACCGCAAGAACCCATACCCATCCTTATTTTTAGCACTCACACTCGACAAACATCCACAATACAAACCCTATTTCCTACTGGACCCAAGTCTAGCCAGAGCCCGACCTGGCCTAAACTCTAAACCCTAGCCCTAAAACCCTTGGGGTACATTAAGCTTTAATCATGATCATTAGAATAAGGTTTTGGGGTATATTAAGCTAGAATCATGATGAGGAGCCCCCCAGAACATATGGGTAACTCTTAAGGTCTCTATATAGAAAGCGTCTTGTTTTCAGCTCCGCCGTCTGACGCGCCGCTGGCGAGACTTCGAAGCCTGGGAATTGCCATCGGCGGTTTGAGGTTCTTCAAGGGCTTCATGTAGGGGCGCTGATAATTTGCAATAGGGTTTTGGGGTATATTATTATACCATTAATATAATAAGGAACCCCCAAAATAACATAGATAATCAATTAAGGCCCCTATATTAGGGTGTAAGGTTTGGGGTTTAAACCTTTAGGGTTTAAGGTTGTTTCTTTCAGGAATTCCTATGATGAGGGTTCCTATGCAGGTTTCTTTGAAGGGCTCCATGAAAGCTCCGATAAGGGTTCCTATGAGAGTTCCTAGCATATTCCCCTTTGGTTAAATATAGGGCTTGTTTTGGGGGTTCTATCAGGGCCTAGGGTTTTTGGGTTTATGGGCTTCAAGGTTTTATGATATTTTCGTTTTTGTGCGTTCGTTTGTCGGTGGTTAGTGGTTTTGAGGTCTGTACTTTTTCTTGGACTTCATACAGAGGACTGAAACATCAAAAAGTCGCAAACTATACACGCACTGAGACCCTCTATAAAACCATAGCACCACTCAGGTGACTGGTTTCAGAGCGTTTGGGGTGTTATGCGGAGAGTACATACCCATAAGGGCTCTGGGTTGCTGGCTCCCCGGAGGCATGCGCTTTTGAGCGTTGAGGATTCTTGGGGTTGTATATGGTTTAGGGTTTAAGGGTTTGTTCTTTTTTAAGTTGAAGTGGTTTAGGGCTTGGGGTACGTGTGCCGGGTTTCGGGCTTCCGGGGTTTAAGGTTTCGGAATTTACACTTCAGGGGGGGTTTTGAATGCTGTAGGGTTAGCCGCTGGCCCGAATAAGTGACAAGCTTTAGACGATCAGCCACTACAGTATGTGGTGCGTAACAGTGGCTTTAGGGTACAGAAATTAAGACGTACATAGGGACACGCTGAGCTCTTGGCCTCTTTGACTTTTGGAGCTTTTGGGTGTTGTTGTGGACTTTGGGGTTCTTTGATTCCATATGGGACTTTCCGAAAATTGGGGTACATTATCTTGGTGGTCCTAATAATAAGGAGCCTATTATTTAGGCTACTATATCAGGGTCCCCTATTTTTGGACACCCCCACATGATCCCGTCTTGGGTACTTCAGGACCCACTTGCAGGTCTCTAAGCAAGGACAACTCCTGAGCTGCTGTCATCAAAAAACCACAAAAGATCTAGATAATCCCATGACTGCCCAAAGCCCTAAGCTGTGTAACTGGCAATTGAAAAAGCCCTCATTTAGAACCGCTCCGTTGCAAGCTGGTGGCTCTGAGGAGCTGTAACTAGACAACTTAATCCCGCATGCTCTGCCATGTTTGCGGGCGTTGGATGCGTCGCCTACAGTAGAGTGTAAAATTCAGGGTATCACGGTTTGGGGCTAACGCTCTTTTAGGACCTTAAAGGCTCGATCAATGTTAGGTCTGCCTTTGGGATAATTACTTCCTTACAGAACAATGCGCGGTCTCCCTGTGGACCCAATTGCGGTTGACTTTGAGTATTGAGGAAGCAAAGATATTTCGTCGAGTAAACAGTATTACTACCACACTTCAGGAAATTAGTAGATCCATTCTCTCCTTGTCTTAACCCTAGGGCTCCTCAGGTTGCTTCCCAAAAAGTTTATGGGCCCAGCTCTTTGCTCGGAAATGACTGTACCTAAGCTTTCAATCCTCAACGCAACGTCGGACAAACCAGGCATTTGTGGAAACAGCAGGCGAGAAGACTATTTTGAGCATCCTACTCGAGGCATCGCAGCAAAACAACATGAGTATGTGCAAGATCCGTATTGCTCGCGTGCCCATTCCGGAGGCTCGAAACCCTGCACCCTAACCCCTACCTGCTGAAACCATTTTGGATCCAAAGGTCATCGCACGAACGCCGTCGCGGATCCCGGCCGTGGTCCAAGCGGCAGTTGTCCATGTCCTGATTTCGGCCCTTAAACTTCCGCTTCTAGCTTAAGGCTAGGGCCTGTAGCATTTAGGGTTTCGGCCTCCCTTAGTAACCTAGTATGGAAGACTAAGGAGGCATAGGCAATCAACCTCGGGGAGTTCTAATGTAGCTTCTATACAATGGCCATAACTTAAAAAGAAGGAAAGCTTTAGGACGATGATAACACGTTAAGGCCCCTATATTGGATTCGCGGTCCGAGGCCCACATGACTGCCAGCTGAGAGGCCCACATGACTGCCAGCTAAGAGCAGCATTTTGATTTGCGAAGTACTGTAAGACTATAACTATAATCATACTATAAGACTACGTATATAGTACCGTATTTAACCCTGAAAAGGACGAACAGCAACCACAACGATGGAGAAGATGCAAGCGACCAAGACGTTTAACACCATGAAGCCCGATGCCAAAGGACGCTGACGACGACATTCCTGGTGGTACGCACGGCGAAGACCTAAATACACCCATGCACGGCAAACCCCGAGACCCAGATCAAATGCGAACAAGTTGCTCTCAACCCCTAAACCCTAAAACCTAAATCTTGGAAGCCGATGGGACACAGAGACTTGCAGCCGCCCATGCCTAAAACCCTTGGAAGTAAAAGCTGCAAGCCCTAAACCCTTAAATCCCTACGCTGTGTGGTCCCTGCAGCCCCTGTCGCAAACCAGACTCACACAGAAAAGGTGAGGGTGCAGCCCGAAGGATAAGAGCTGCCAGAGCTTGGCCACGAATCGGCACTTCTCCTCGCGGTTTCTTGGGGAATGTAGGGCTGTCGGAGTGCATCGTTTAGGGCGCCTGGGGTGTTGAGAGGTTTCGGGGCTTCGAGAGGCGTTGCTGCTAGGAATTCTCGTGCCGAAGAATCCGCAACCCTGGTCAACAGCATCGAGAAGAGCGAGTCCTACGACACAGCAGCCTGAACCTCGAGCTTAGGCGGCTGGGAACCCAAAACAGTGATACGACAGCCATTTCAAATCTCGTTTTCACACATCTATCCCAAATACCCTGAACAGCCTATTAAATCCCACTATAGCAGTTCAACTTTACCTTCAACAAAAGCCCTCATGGTTATAAACTCTCTCCATGACGAGCACAAAGTCCCCGAAGCTCTCGCACCCGAAAGCCCAAACCGGCTCCAGGAAGAGCTCAGTTGGCGAGATGCCCACACCTGCACATGCCGTCTGACCATGATGCAGAACGGTTTAGGTTCAAGGGCTACGGGTTTGCAACATGAGAAGAAAAGACACCGTGCTCCTCATGATCATTGTCAGTGCTGTCTTCCATCCTGCGTACATTTCTATCATGCCAAGGATCAACTTAGTCTCACTCTCGCTCTCTGTCTGTCTCTCTCTCTCTCTCTCTATCTCTCTCTCTCTCGACAATCCCACATGACACTCCGGCAACTCTGAAACATTGCTTAGCACAAAACAAGTGCTGCACAGGGTTCACGTACCGCTAAACTTTATGATCAGTACCTCGCTTCTTGCCCCACGCGTGTTGCGTCTTTTGGCATGCGACAAGAAGCCTGGAGAGGAGAACCAGCAAGCACAAATCATCGAAAATCCTCAAATCTAGGCCTAGGCAAACTCTGAAGTCTATGCGCCTGAAACCAGAAGCCGTTACCCAAAAACTCACACAGCGACTCCTAAAACCTTACAAACTCGCCCTCCTTAAACCCAGAATTTTAGATCCAATGCGGGTTTGGGATTCTGGGTCCACCGTGTATCTTGTCAGACGTGAAGCCCTGAAAGCCGACTCGCTAGAGTTTGGCTTTAGGGTTTAGGGCCTTGGTGGCTGCGCCCACGGCTTGCGTTCCTCATGAGGAAGTCGGAAAGGAATCCGTAGGCAGGTAGGCAGCTGTTGATCTGTACAGTTTTAGGTTTTGTCTTAGCCTTGGAGCTGCGGGACCGCTTTGACCGCGAGAGAGAGGGAAAGGAATTTGTAGGGGTTTCAATTTACAGCTTGTGACTTCAGGGTGCGAAAAGCCAGGCTCCCGAAACTGCCGCAAGCAATGCAGTACGGGGTCCTGTAGGGGTCTAAGCACTTCGCTTATGGACTTCTGGTCCTTCGGGTTTAGGATGGTTTAGGGTGAAAGACTCCTTTGGCTTCGAACTCTGGCTGATCGCATGATGTAGGGTGTAATTAGAGTTTTGGGAATTCCAAGGCCTTAGGGTTCAGGGAACAGTTGGTGCAGTGCTCAAGGCTTCACGAGACCCTGAACTGCACTAGCTATTGCTGGGTGACCTACCGTGCGGCAAGGTTTAGGGTTTGGGATTTAAGGAAAATGGTGAACAGAAGAGGAAGATGCATTTGAAGATCTAGTTACTTAGTTGGAGCTCTTCAAAGCTTAGGTCTCGATTTGCACAGTCAGCAAGGGCTCATAGTTTAGGGCTTGTAACCCTTCCAATCCCACGGACCTCTCTATTATGCAAGGTCTTGCCTGGCATGTATGTATTTAAAGAGGACAGTAGCTCTTATTTCTGAGAACAAAGCACGCAACAAGGTTCACATGACCCTGCCCCGCAACCGAGAATGAGCAAGAGAATCACATGAACCGGGATAAACCCAACCCACATCCCCTAAACCCCAATCCTATGTAAGCCTTCCTGGCAGGGTGCTGCCATTGTACCAGGAGGTGCAGGTAGGCAACCGAAGCCATCTGGCTGGGTTCTGCAAGACTTACTTGAAAGCTGGTGGGACTTGGCATGCTGGCTCCGGGTCGGTAGAAAAAGCGATGGCAGAAACGAATGTAGGGGCCTTAATAATCAGAATAGGGCTTTGGGGTATATTATACTATAAGTATAATAGGGAGCCCCCAAAATAGCATAGGTAATTATTAAGGCCCCTATATTGCAGATTATACGTCACTTCAGGCAAAGAAAACCAGCTTATCAGGCTGACATATCCATGCCGAAGTGTGGCTCTGGAGCCAACCCACTCCTGGAAACTTCAGTGTTCGAATTCTTTAGGGCCTGGCGACCTGGCGGGATGGCACCGGGAGCCTAAGACCTCTTGATTGAATACCTCGTCGACAACAAGAAGCGCGACACAACCACCGAAGCCAGTGTAGTCCTGGCAGCCCGCAACAATCCAGGCCCCAAACCTCTCAAACTTGAATATCTCGAACAATAGCAGAAGCCATCACCCTGAGTTTATGTGTCATAACAATACAAGAATACAGGCTACAGGTGCAAACTCTGGCCAGGCTGACCCAGGCACGACACTCTTTTCGAGCCCGGATCCGAACTTTGGCCAAAAATCTTCGAAGAACGACGCTCTCAGCTTAAACGTTGAGGTGCTTTGATTCAGATAAAACTCGTTTGGAAGACTCCGACTAAGTGACCGGAGACAAACTCCGAACTTCGCCACTGCGGTCGCCTCCGGACACGTCCATGCAGTCCGCTCCCACTCTCCTTCGAGGAGCCGGAGGTAGTAGAAGAAGTCGTTGTAGTGGTGGTGGTTGTTGCAGCAGCAGAAGTAAAAGTAGGTGCAGGAGTAGGAGCAAGAGCAGCAGCAGCCGGCAGGTGGCAGGAGTGGTGATTGTTGTTGCTACCAGCAGCAGCCGCGCTGTCGTGGTCGCCGTTGTCGTTGTTTGTGCTGTGACGGTGAAAAACTTTGCTGCAAACATCTCACGTGAAGCACACTGTGAACCGATTCGGGGAGAGCCTCCCGAAAACATGCCAACCAAACCGGTGCCAACAGAAACACATCCGTACATGACAAACTGAACATGCCTACCATTGGCTCAACCTACAACAAACGGGTGACAACGTTGTTCATAAACACAACTTCACAGGAATCAGCCTGAACAGCCAAGAACAAGCGAACATTGTTGCAGATGCTTGCACGGCACTATCCTGCAACTAGAAACAGGCGCCACATCGGCGTGACGGCCCAGAAATGAACTTGATATACTTGACTCGGTCTCCTTGAAGGAACCCGGGGTCCCGGAACACCATTGGCGGATACCTGACACTGCAGCTTCCTACGCGCTTGGCATGGCCCAGCAATGACTGCGAACGCGCCAGCCCAGAATTCAGAACACCGGGACAGGAACCACGAAAACTGGTACCATAAACCCTAAACCCTAAACCCTATAAACCCTAAACCCTAAACCCTAACTGAAAGGCCCTATGCCCGTTTTTGTATATGGATGGTCGGCTCGTTGTCCTGCGATTGTGGTGCCGGTGCCGCCAAAATCCGCGAAAGCCCCAACTGTTCTGAAAGACATGGGGGTTTCAGAAAATTGTCTTAATGGAGGAGCCCAAATAATGGGATCCTTATCACAAGGACCCCTCCATGGTTCATTCATACCCATTGCTTTTATATTTCCCGACGCCGTAAGAGTGAAGCTCCCCGATTTCGTTGCCTACAAGAACCATGTGGAGGATTCCGAACATAGGGGACCCTAATATAGTACCCCCCAAATAGTAGGATCCTTATTGTAAGGACCCCCAAAATAATAAGGTGCCCCTTATTATCGGAAACTCCCATGTATACTGCAGGGCAGCATCTCAACAGCCGAGGTTTACACCCCACCCGCACTGGCGAAAGTGAGTTTAAAAGTTTAGCCCATCTTAGTCCTCAATATGACGCAGTTTATGGTTCCATGTTCAGTCTTTGGGCAGCAAGCTTCAAAGGTCTTGCGGTTTCGGCCGTAGGCTCTCTGACGTCAGGGATCCCAGCAAGCAAAAGCAAGGACAAATAAATATCCTAAACGTTCGGAAAATATGCAAGTGGCACCTTTGTAGGCACAGCCACCTGCACCTGCATCAGCAATCTGTCACAAATCCGGAAAAATCGAAGCCTGACTAGGCAATCATGCTAATTTGTTAGTGGTCCGTCCGTTTGTTACCTACACTATAATTTCCGCCCCGAAACACTATCATAGTTTCAAGCCCCTCTATTATCTGCGAAAAACCTGAATCCGAAGGTGGTCAACCGTGATCGAGTTCGCCCTTGCTCTCAATTGAGACTGGCGCTGGCCACTACCCCCCAAACACGTGGATCGCGGTCTTTGCCTCACGGGCCACGGCCCCACAAACCGCTTGCGTTGACTGCCTCAAAGAAACGGTGCACGACTCGGCAAGGGCTTGAACCCCTTTGCTTCACTCGTACATGCATGTGCCTTAACCCAATCGAGCGCGTATCTTTGGGTATCCCGAAGCCGAAGTAGTGATGTTAGTAGGGCGAAAACACAAACCTGAGCCGAAGACATAAGGAACCCCTGTGCTCGGTGCGTCTATGTCTGTCCATCTGTCTGTCTGTCGGTCTGTCCGTCTGCCTGTCTGTGTATACAAAAGTATGTATGCAAGTATGCAGGGTGCAAGTAAGTGCAAGTAGAAGAAGATAGAAAGAACGAAAGAACGAAATAGCTAAATAAAGAAAGTACATAAGTACGCCCACATTCAAGCACGTATGTATGTCATATATGCATGTATGTATGTAT